>JAZGTI010007530.1:0-13609 GCA_036877585.1 Botia kubotai | reverse complement strand
AAAAAAAATCAAATTAAAAAATTAAAGTATGTGGCATTGTACAAAGGAGGCCATTCAATGGTTTCCCTGAGGAGTCGTCTGAGAATGTCCACACTAGCTAAAACAGGTGGTTGTACATATCTTTTTTTGTTCTTTTTTAAAATCTCCTCTGCTGCCATTCTGTAAGCAGTACAGCAAGCTGATGTTGGGTTGTTCTGTAGTGTGCTTCTGTCTTTTCACATGTCTCACCCGAATACATTCCAGCATCTTAAAAAAAGCAGACTTCATATGCAGTACGATACCAGTAAACAAACAAACAAACAAATCATTTAAATAAATGAATTAAGTAATCAATGTTTTGCAGGTGTTTTTTTCATTGCCAAATATTAAATGGTGCTTTATATTTAGATTGGGACAACTTTCATATGCAAAGCATATTTCAAAATGAAATGGAACTAAAGGAGCAGCCCACTTAAGTTCATACTCTTTTGTAAATGGCAATGCGGAATATTTTGTTATCAGCCTTTTCTATTCCTGTTCTGAGAGCTGTTTGTTGTAACTTGAACTTGAACTTTATCTTTTTCAATGGGAGTCACTATTTATTATTGCTTAAATACTCTGTTCAAAACAGAGACATAGAATGGATCCATTTTTGTTTGTTTGTTTTCATTTTCTTTTATTTTTTCCCTTTTTAAAAAGAAAAGAATGACCAAAGGTCATTGACAAACTTGCTTTTTTGTTGTTTTTCATTTCTGGTCTGTTTAGTTTTATTGGAGAAACCACTGTCTGTGTTTTTCGGCAGTTGTCTACATTATCCTGTTCACCAACCAATTTTGTCCCTTTATTGAAAACAATTAATAAAAAAAAACAAAAAATTAAAGGATATATCTCGTGTGGTGGAAAAGATTTTTGTCTTCCATTATTTTGGCACAGTGAAGAGAAATGTTTCCTGCACACACACACACCCACACACCCACACACACACAGTAGGGAACTCGAACACAGACCTGTGATTGTGTTTAACTCTCAATTGTTAGCACTCCACTTGGTGTATGAGTGTCAGATAATTAGGACGGCTGTCTTGAGCAACTCTGCACTCGTGGCACCTCTCCCCTCCCTCCCCCATTCTCTGGCCTCGTGCTGCTGTGTGTGTATAGATCAGCAGTGGTACATTCAGTCTCTGGGCAAAGAAGGGAAATCAGGCTGCTCGGAAGATCTCTAGGGTCATGTGACCTAGTGACTTGAGAAGGTAAGCCGGCCCATATAGGTTAAAGGAGCTCACACCTATAGGTCACACCTCGTTTCATTTCCTAAAAGTTTTCTGTTCAACCTACAGGTTTTTAAAATAACCTACTTGATGATCTGCATTCTACAAAAATCTTTCTTATGAACTTGCTTAACAAAATGGGCTGCCCCAGCTAACAAGGATGTTCTCAGAATGTTGGCTAATGTTCTGAAAAAGGTCCTTCAAAGTTTTTATAACGTTCTTGCAACGTTAGTAAAATTTTTAAAAAGCTATATATTATTTATCAAAAACATTATTTTAAGCTGTTAGTGGAACATTTTAAAAATGTTACAGAGTAAATGTTTGAATAACACTCTTATAAGCAACCAATAGGTTAATACAATATCTAAAAACTGTACGTTTTGAATGTTCTTAGAACATTCTTAGAACGTTTTTGTAACTTAATGGAATTAATGGGGAAACATTCTTACAACCTAAAATTGTTAAGTGTGATGTTTCTCACAAGCTTTGTCAGCCTGTGTATCGTAGCACCGGTTGGCACCAATGGTCTCCCAGAACGTTAAACTCATCAGCAAAATGAAGGTTTAACCACAAACCCCCACTGACTATATTCAGCATTGTTTCTTGTAATGCACACTCGAATTTTCCCCTTTGTCTGTTGTTCTTTAACATCCCTCTTAGAACAAATTAGAAAAAATTAGCCACTTGTATTTAGAGACTTATTGTGTTTTGGCAGGTGGGAGAGACACAAAAACTTTAAGCCCACCCTCACCAATCATTCCTATTTTATTCATCCGTCTCTTGAGGAAAGCATGTCATTCTACTCACACAATACTGCACTCCAGATAGAAAATCTAAACAAATCAGTGACTTTTCTCTCCATTCCTGATAAACAAACGCTCTCGTAAAACTGTGAACTACACAAGGCCCCTCAGGTTTACATGGACTGTATTGCCGTATGTATGGGAGGGGCTTAATACGTATTTTGTTTTTCTGTAAAAGTACCTAAACACCTTTAAACAAGAAACACGTGGAACATTGTGTCTAATATAAAGACTTATTTTATAGAGTATTTGGAACTAAGCATTTACTACCATGGGCAAGTTTCTTGTTTTAAGCATACACCCCTACAGCCAGTCCCCCCAAAAAATGAAATGAGAATTTATAATTATATACATTTATAATTATATAATTAAAAAAATATTTTCTAAAAACAAACTCTATTATCTTAATATAAATGTAACATTTTAAAGATGTTCAGACATTGTTTACTAAAAAATAAGACAAAAATACTGATTAAAAATATTTTTTTGACTGTACCCAGTATACTCGCATATCCTTTTTGCGAGGCTTTTTCCTTTTTCATAGTTGCGCAGTTCAGAATTCTCCAGCGATTTGGAAAATGTGAGTCTCTGCACTGAGGTGCATGGCTTGTTTTAGTTTTGTGTCTGTGTCGACTTGGCTGTGCAGATTGGTCTCCGGATCAAACGCTTCTTGTGTTTATGAAGCGCTGGCAGGCATTTTCCTCTGGGCCTCTCAGCACGGGGGTTGCCAAAGTGGACCGGACCGCTGTCTAAACAGAGGTTGACTTGGTTATTTAAACGTTACAAGTTGTCAATTTTCTCGTCAGTTTAAGAGTGTGTGGTACTGGCTATACAGAAATGCTTCATCGCCAGCCCTGTCTGTGCGTTGAACTAACCTTGCATCATTTCCTTTACTCTAGTTTGGTTTTGCTCTATTAACTGTGTGGTGTGGATGGTCAATGGACACAAAATGCATCTTAATGGACAATGTCCACCTCACGCCCACTTTCAAAGTACATGGCATTTGACCAAGCCAAATGTAAACTACTCTTACGGTTCTTAAAGCCCACATATGTCAGTTATACACACCCTCTCAAGAACATACCCAGAGGAATTTCTTAGAGGTTGTTCCTTCATAGCTCAGGAGAATCAATGGAGATCTCAATTCTTTTTGTTTAGGTATCAGTATGGAGAGTATGAAGTTGTAAAATGAATGTAAATAGCTCAAACAATCTGAATTTAGGTCAATTTGATGAGTACAGTCTAAGTTCATACAGAAACTTTGATTGCAGACTTGGCAAATATGAGCTTGGTTTGTGAAATTATTGAGATCTTTCTGAAACTCTTCAAAAGTCTTCAAAGAATTTGTGGGATTTTTGTTTTTTCTTAAAAGAAATATCTGTTTCCATTTAGTCTTCATTTAATCTCAGTGCTGTCTAGGAGAAATATTTAAGATATTAAAGGGATCTATGATTTTTCATAGATCTATGAAGGGTAGACATGACCTCCATACCAAAGATTGGAGATGATTTCAAACCCTCAATTAAATAGGTATGGTAAAAAAAAAATATTGGGACTAGATTTGCACTGGTTTTTCTGTGACATCATCACAGTTCTCTGATTTACCATGGCACTAAGCTCAACCTTTGACCCTGTTAGTCCTACCCAATGGACTTTGAGGTCAAAAGGTCAAGTGTCATATTATCTTCATACCAGTGAGCTTTAGCTAACACGTTTCTCTCTCTCTCCCTCTCTGTCTCTCAATGGCAGGCTGTCAGACTCCAGGAGTCATTAGAAATGGACACCTGCTTGCTGAATGGGGGTCGGGCAATGCCACAAAAACTTGTACCCTGGCTCCAATCTCATTAAAGGTAAAATCCGTCTTCTCATTGTTGTTTTTTCCCCTCAAGCACAGGACAACAGATAGATAGTTAGAAGCAACCATGTGTGTTCTATGATTAGATTTGTGAGGGATAATTAATCACAAATGGTGCAAGGGAGAAAAATACACACACACATACAGCAGCCGCAGCAGCATCATTTGAATATGTTAGTGCTTTAATAAGCTAACTGATTGATCCCAGGTGAACACTTTGTTGTGGAGATTGCAATGCCCTTTAGGTTTGAATAAACAGAGCTTGCAGCCCACACTGAGCCCTGTTTGCAGATAACAGCCTGTTTGAATGAGGTGTGTTAAATTCTGAGGACGTGTGTCACATGAACAGTTCGTAAGTATGTCACATATGGTCTTTACTTGCCGCGCAAGCTATTTTGTCTCTCTCGCCAGTGGTGTGAGGCCCTGGAGAGACGTGTCATTTTTAGAACGTACTGTATATACAGTCCAAATACCTCCTGTGTGTATTAATAAGGAGTTATAGGTTCATATTTAAAGACGAGTGTGAAATGACTCATATTAAATTGTCACTATAAGCCTAACAAAACCCATTTGAGTTGCATAATACTTTTAAAGGGGTTAATACAGGAGGTTAGTCGACCAAAGTACTGAGAGAATACTTTACTGTAACATTCTCATGCACACACACATGCATACACACATACAGATCTACAGGAAAAACAAATTGTAGAATTTTGGAAAATTTCAACAAACCACAAACATATAAAAGTCTGCAGTCTGAGATTTCTTTCTGAGCTATGCTAGTCAAAATAATCGTATGGCTCAATATTTTTTTAACTGTTTGTCAATAACTGTCTAATCTATTTTTATTTGTTTTTAGAAGATGTTTTAGAAGAAAACATGAGAATACAATTAAATGAGATACAGCTGAGAACTCAATAACGTCTCCTAAGCTATGATCACAACATTTGTCCTGGGTTCTTCTCAAATGTGAAGTTTAGTGACTTATCTAAGTCCTATATGGCAACAGCAGAGTGAATGTATCAGTACCATAAATCTATCAGTGTCCTCCCCTGACTCATGTCCTCTTGTAGCACTCTGGGACACGTTGGACTAATGGCTGGCCTTGTTCTCACCCTGGCTGTTTGCTGAGCTGGGAAGGCTAAAGTCTATAGATAGACAAGAGACTTGGAATGCAAGGTGTGGACAATCATGATAAAGTTTAGAGTATAGAGTGATGGTCCGAGCATATGTGTGTGCGTGTGTGTGTGTGTATTCTAGAGTGTCAGAGGTCAGAGAGTCAAATCCATTCCTTAAGGAAAAACATTTTGGTGTGTGTGTGCGCGCTGTTAATCTGTATTAACTGGACTGTAATTTATTTATCAGAATGCATGTCTATGATGATGGTCTATAGTTTCTATAATTTTTAAACCTGCCCCTAATTATAACCCTAATCTTAAAAAGGAATGATAGGATGATCAGAATAGTATAGAAACACCTAACCTAGACCTGTCCCTAACATTGGCCTAAAACTGAACCCTATAATCCGTCAAGAGTGTTGTTCCAGAACAAACAAGGATATTGACCCAGGAACACAGCAAAATCAGGTTTACACACACACATTTACTTATCTAAATGGGGACATTCCATAAACTTCTATTGTTTTCATACACAGCTAGTTATAAACAATATAATCTAACCCTAACCCACACTCTTAACAGAAAACTTTCTGCATTTTTACAATGAAAAAACTTTATTTGTTATATATTTCAGATACAAATAAAGATATCCCCAAAGGGAGGTTTTGCTCAGATTTGTCAGGTTTTGCTGACTTTTGGGTACATATTTGTCCCCAATATATGGTTAAGTAAACCCCCACCCCAACACACGTACACACACCCACACACACACATTTGAGCACATAACTGTGTTATCATATCTTTTCTAATAACACTGGTCAGATGTTTACAGAAGACTGACACATTCTCTCCTCTCCGGCAGGTCATCTGGGGCAGACCCTAATCCCAGCATTGCCTGATGGTTAGGAGACCGTGTGTCCAGGCAGGCTGAAGCTAATCTGCTGGAGCAAAAAAACTGTCCGTGCCTGCTGTTAACACGCCTCGTCCCTGTTCAACTCTGGGAGCTGTGCAGGGTGACCTAGGTTAATTGCAGCTGCAGAGATGAACAGCCTGGGTCACCTTCTCTACCAAAGAGACGGAAAAAATAGGTAATCATAGAGGACAGCTGAAGTTGAACTACAGAGATTTTTCAGGACAGTTCCTAATGACTGGTTAAGAGCTTTAGAGAGGAGGGGATAGTGGGACAGGTGTGACAGTGGGGCATCGTTTACACCTGGTATTAAAAACTGTCACAAGTGGTCAGGTGTAAACAGGGTCCAAATCCTCATTACCACATTTCGTTTGCTGCACAAGAACAGATGAGCTACAGTCCACCAATCCACTAATCTAAAAATAATTTTTCTTACAAAATTAAAATATAATTAAAAATATAGCTGCGAGCAGCAATGACGGGGTCAAGCCCATGAACGGCGCTAAGAGAAGCATTTGATGCTTAAGCAATGAGATTGAGAAAAAATAAGATTAGAAAAAAGTTATTTAAGATAGAAAACTATAAGAACTATAATAAGAAAACTAACGATTTCAAGAGTAACGATTTCTAATTATAAGATCATTATTCAAACATTTATTAATTTTGTTCCGTTTCTAATACGGTCCACTAATTACTTAATAAAGTTTTTGATATATATGTAAAAAACATTGCACTAATGTTACTACAAAAATGCTTTGATAACTTTGAGAGAACTTTTAGAGAATGTTAGCCAACGTCCTGAAAATATTCCTTGTTAGCTGGTATGACTACATGTCAATAATGATCACATGAGATGGACGTTAATTCCAGGCATAAACAGGGCCAGAGTGGAACAGGTTGTCCACAGCTGAGGCAGGGAATGCCGGCTGTGTTTTGTCTAGTAGTCTCACTGTTTTGAGTTAAAGTGACCCCAGTGCACTCTGTCTGAAAACTGTCTAAAACTGTCTAACTGAGTTAAAACTGTCTAAAGACTGTTTTAATGCCCGTGCACTTTTGTAGCCCCTAAAACTTGTATCCCCATTCACACACACAGAAATGGGCAGGCACACTAAGCAATGCACCAAAAACACACAGCAAACATTTTTCATGTGTTGTAAGGGATTCTAAAAAGGGCATTCCATCTTCATTTTACATGGTCTCTTTGGTAGGTTCTCTATGGTGTGTCCCTCTCTCTAGCATTTTTTAAACACTGTTCTCTCGTCTTTAAGGCAGCTGGGGTGAGAGGTCAGCATGGCAAGGCTGCAGATTAAGTTACACATGACGGAACACCTTTGTTGGGGCGGCCCACTTGAAAGTGCCTTGCATATCTGAGTCTAAGAGAAGGGTACCAAACTCCTCCCCCTTTGTCCTGCGCTAAGATTGGGCTTCATTGCATCAGCCCCCCCAGCCTCACCGAACATGTTTGCTCGTCTGAGGGGGGGTGTTTTGAACTCTGCGTGCTACACAGTGTGGTTGATCTTCAGCGTTTCAGACCCTTTCATGGACTGAAATACGTCTGGTCTGATACATGCTGCTGGACAGCAGGGAGACCCAGCAAAGGTAAACTCGAGTAGAAAATTGTGCTCAGCCAGCGCCATCAGTTCTGAACAAGCCAATTTACTACAAACAAATGCTTTGTTAGGGAAAATTCATGAATTTTTATCCGAGTCTGAGTATTTATTAGGCATTTTGATTTAATTCTGAGTATTAAATGATTTTGACCTACAGCCTTTTCAGATGTCTGATGTTTTGCAGAGTATTTTTAATATTAATTCTTGTGACATCAATACTAATAAATTATTATTAGATTTATTTTCATGACTGGCCAGCTGTCCGTGGTGTTTCTCTGCTTACAGCTTGAAATATGCTGTTATAGGCTTCAGCACTGCCAAGGACCCTGTGTGGTAATTGGATAATTAAGTGGACAAATAAATAGATGTATTTTCATTAACAAAACCTCTAATTAATTTAGCTAGTGAATATGTTCTATGGCTATATAAGCTAAATAAACTAAAATGTTATAGTTATGAACACAGATCAGATGCAAGTAAAAATAAGGATACAGTCTTGCTGATGTTTGATCTTGTCCATCAAAACAATAAGACTATATAAACAACTGCTTACCTCACTGCCATTAATGACTGGCAACCTGATCCTCAATCATCTCTATTACAGACAAGTCAAACCTGCTTACCATTTGTTTATGGCTCTTGAAAATGAACTCGCGAAAAGCCTTAAATTAGCTCATCTCTTAATGTGACTAAAAAATACATTGAATTTCACATAAAAGCCGACTTATATTTAGACTTTGGTTTATGAAGTGAGTGGATGAGGTTTGTTCTTCATCTCTGTCTTGTCCTCCTGGGTGAGAGATTTTTTGTTTACACACCCACACCGTGATTATTGGACCATCAGGGCCGAATTAATTTGACCAATCGATACTTTCTTCATCAACATTTTCATTTCCTGCCTCTGTCGGAAGGGTGGGGGCCCATTAGTTGTAGTGTTCTCAGTGTGTGTGTGTGTGTGTGTGTGTGTGTGTAAGAGTGTGTGTGTTTGAAATGCGATGACATGGCCAAGGTCACGCAGCCAGTGGCCAACTAGAGACCATGCTCTGACAGGTGAGAAGTATTTATTTCACTGAAGACCCTCTCATATGGTCCCTCATTCAATACACACAACATGAACAACCAAACGCACAGTGTGTTGACCAACGCCAGGCTTTGGCCATCCATACACGTCTCTTCTAAACTTTTCCCAATGTGTTTGTGTATTAGTTTTTGCACCTGCGCATTAAGGTTTATGGATCTGTGTGTGTATAAGGTCAAGCGTGTGCTATTGCATGTATGCACATGTGTGTACGTGCAGTACTGACCTTTGTACTTTAGTGTTTGGACTGACTGATGGTATCAGTGGACTTGTCTTCTTGACTCAGAGTGGAATGGTCACAGGTGTCCATTACTTATCATGCTAAATGATTCGGGTCAGTTGGGTCAACATTCCGGAACTCTCTAAGACGGGACCATTTTGGAAAAGGGGGGGGAATCACGCTTTAAATCTTTCTTGCCCTGTTACCTTGCAGTGGGCATTCATTCACAAGAATCTGGATTTTAGTCCTGAAATAATGGACGCTTATGAGCAGCAGATTTAAGTCAAGTAGATTTTTATGCTCTGCTCCTGCAGGGCCCACTAATGTATGCCACTCACACACTCCGCAAGTGGCATTACAGCAGTGGTAGGTGTTCAGTTGCCCAGCTCGGCACTTGTCGCTTTTGGGAGGTTGTTAAACTAAGGGAAGCCTGTGGGTCCTCTACTCCTGTAATTTTTAACCTTTTTGAGGAGCCAGGACTTACATGTACTAATTATATTCAGGATATGTGGGATTTTTCTTTCATTCTCTCTCTCTCTCACACACACACACACACATTATCAAGCAGACTCTGTTATTGAGACCAGGCCCAGATTCTGGGCTCCTGAGATGAGCTGTACTACTTTAAAGTGCCTGCACAAAGCTTACTCCTTCTGACACCTGCAAGCCTTCTTGTTCCTATAACATTGGTACAAACAGCTGTATTGTTAATTACTAAACTTTGTGCAAATGGTAAAGACTTACTCATCCAAATACTGTTAGAGGTCATTGTATGATACCCAACATATAAGTGTGTAAGGCCAAAGCTACAAATATATGAAAAGAAGAACAGACAGACAAACAAACAGAGAGATAGCTAGACAGACAGTCAGTTTGACTGTCATTTTGTTATTCAACACATAGTTTTGTGTCTAAATACTTAACTATTCTGTGTCATTGTATAGGCTGATATCAACATGCCTGATTTCACTCTGAGCTCATATGTCTGTGAGTGTGCTGCACTAGTGTATTTTATCAGTCTTAATGTTCTCCTCAGGGCCCTTGTGGACACTAAAAGGTTAAACTGAGCGCGAGAGACGGGCTTCTCTCTTACATTCTGTGTTTGTGAAACAGTGGAAAATGCCCGAAGGCTTGTGTGTATGTGTACGAAATATTAGTTCTCCTCCTCTTCCCGCAGGCACACTTTGTACCTGAGTCGGCCCTCCTTCCGCTTATCTCTTTCGATTTTTTCCCAGAAGCTCCGGTTTGCTCCACACCCTATGCCCGCTGGCACTGGTCACATGCTTGACCTGTTCAACTGGCCTGGACCACACCCTGTCCTACATACCTGCTTCTCAACTGCACTCGGTTGAGTGACACTTTTATGAGCTCTCACACACACATATTCAGCTTAATGCAAGCCTCTGCAGGAGCCGAGAGTTTGAGAAAGCAGGCAGCTCAGCCCAGTGGCCGTTTATTTACTCTGCCGTGTGCGTGAAGGCAGCGCTGATGATTGGCTTCCCTGTCATTAGAGCTCATCACTGTTGCTGTTAAACCTTCGTTCTCCAGATTAAAAACACGGCAAGCCCTTTAATGTTCATGAACTTGCGCACTGGCAACAATCACCTAAAAATAACAAAATTATCATAACCCGAGCCTCTCTCTGTCAAGGCAAAGGGCAAATAATTAGTGAGAAAGTGTGTTTTCATTGTGTAACCCATGCATGCAGTCCGACCAAATTGCCAGTGTCTGATCTGGTCAGTCAATAAACAGTAACTTTGCTGTTAAAAAGCTGAAATAATTCCCAAAGAAATTATGCATCTTTTTTGCATCAAATTTTCCACTATTATCTACCATTTAATCCTCTCTTCTTGCTTCAAAAGCTCATTAAACTCAGTGGTAATGAACATTTAATGAGAACACTTTAAACCTAAAGCAAATCTGATTTTATTTGTTTTCATTCCCTTCCTTGATTTCAAACTTTTCTAGGAATGTGTGAAGTGAAAGGGGATAATAGTGAAACCCTCACAATCCAAATTTCTTTTGTGAAAAGGCACCTCCTCTGGGAAGCTCCACCTTCTCGTTCCATGACACCTTCTAATTGTTGTAGTCCACTATTCACATTGGCCACATTAACACTACAGCAAAATACTGTCAGTCCTGTTTTAGTTTTGTGTTTAACGTTTTTGTGTTCTATACTATATGTACTAAAGTAAACTAAAGCATCATTCTATAACATTTTCTTTAATAGTATGACATATTTTCTTCTGACTGAGATATTTTTTTGACTGTTTTACTAATTTTATTTTCCTAGGTAACGCATTAGTGCAAGGCCTAACAGGTGTGAAAAAAGCAAATAAATAAATAAATGTTTTGAAAAGTCCCTATTTCGTGTCTTTGGTGTTATCAATACTAAAAAACAGTCAACATTTTTTAATAATTTTCCATTTTTTATAACTGTCAATAACACTGACTCTATCAATGCAGCCAATGACAGTTGGCCACTCACAGCTAAGGCAGTCACATGACCCTGGAGACCAGACTCCTTTGAGATCACCTGTCTCACAGAGGCCATGGTGGTGCAGTGGATGCCTAAGGATAATGCAGTGATTGACGGGGGTGCTCTGCATGAGGGTGGGGTAGGGGGGTCAGGGGCAGTGGTGGGGTCCTGGCAGACTGACGCTGGCTCTCTGTGTCCTCCGGGCTCAGGGATTGAATGTCAGTTTCTCTAATAACGGGTTATAGTGAAAAGGTCAGCTCCAGTCATCTGACCATGAGAATGGAGAGAGAGGGAGCAAGAGAGGGAGCAAGAGAGAGAGCAAGAGAGAGAGAGAGAGAGAGAGAGAGAGAGAGATGAACGCTATGCCAGGGGCGGAAATTGATTGTCTAGCAGGGGGAAAGGAAATGAAGGGAAAAAGAAAAATGGAAGGCTGGTAAGCAAAGAGAGTGTGTGTGTGAGAGAGAGAAAAAGAGAGAGAGGTTGGAGGACATTGAGGTGTCACGGCCAAGCTCAGATATGCATGCCTACTTTTTAAATTACCATCAGCTCTTTATTACTCTCTCCTCTCTCTGTACCCTGTCTCTGACATCCACAGCACCTGAGAGAAGAGTTTCTGCACGCACACCATCACCACTAAATCTCTGCAAAATAAAAGCAAGAACAACCAGTGAATACCAAATCAGCCGTGGCCTCCACAAGCACACAGCAGCGGTATACACAGAGCATGCAAGATGTTTGAAAATGGGGGCTTCTAATGTTTGACATTGTGGCAGTTGTAAATCCTTTTTCTAAATCTAAAATATCAGATCAAACATTAGCTTCATTATCATTCATTAGTGTTCTCAGTGGAACATCAGGGTTCTTGGACTGTGTAAAAATGTGTAAAATCTAAATTTAAGATGCATATTTTATTTACCCTATTTGTTTAGCTATCCCAGCTAACAGGGAACACTGGCTGTTTCTAAAAGTCCACATTTTCTTAAAGTCCTCTCCGAGTTCTAAACATTATTTATTTAAAAGTTATTCTTAGGTTGTTACTGGAACGTTTTAAAAATATTACAAAATTTAAAAAATAACCAGGAAATAATGTTAACACAACATCTAAAACAACTGACATTTTGAATGCTCATTCAAAATACCATTTTAACGTTTTTGTTTACCTATATTGTTAGCTATGTTTGCATGTAGTTTGAAAATCATTTAAAACATTGGACCTGTCACAACTTAAAATAACCAATGAGTTTCTGAAATATGGCCCTTTTGGTTTTTAGTTTTGGCCCCTGGCATTTCTCCATTGGCTGTTCCCTCAGCAGCAGCACAGTAAACATGGCAAGTCTGTTCTCTAGTTACAGGCACCAGCAGTGACCCCCAGGGAGGGTCAAGTGCTCTGCCCAAGGTCATGGCGGGAGGGCAGAGGTGTGGCGTGGATAGTAGCTAGCGGGAGGAGGTGGACAAACCCTCAGGGACCTGTCCCATATTGAGCCATGATGGTGTGCGAGCCACACAAACTGAAAACACCCTTAATGGATAAGTGTTGCCTATGCTGGTTGTTGGATGCAAATTTACAAGGAATTCTCACGAGAGCAGTTCCCTGGGAAAGAACGACTATACCACCTACATACAGACTTCTGGTGTCACTCCTCTAAAGTTTTACTAGTGAACCAAATATATGGCATTCTGGCTTTATGATCCATATGTACACTACAATTGTTCTCTAGAAATACTGTTTTTGACATTTTGTAGGTGTGGTAGCTAACAGAAACCTGTGTTTCTGTAAACTGTAAATGACAAGGTAGAGTGTAGAAACCAGTAGTTCTGGACTTCCTCATCTCTCCACCATTACTGAAGATCTTCACATTGTTATTATGTGTTCATTGTTCTACCTCACACTGACAACTACATTAGCTAATTCTGTCTGGCATAAAAAGAAAAGATAAATGACCAAGAGGGATAGAGAAAAACATAGGACCTGAAAAATGGGTGGTAGGCCAGACCCTACCCCTACACACACACACACACACACACAGACACATGTTAATAACAGGATATTAAAGGGGTGAAATAATTAAGCTAACAAGTGAGCAAGCCTGGCTAAATTGTCTCCTAAGGTCCGATATCGATACATTAGCTTAGACAAGCCCAATGCATTTTGCATGGGGCCCTGGGAAAATGATTGATCAAGACATAATAGCAGGCCCCACTCCTCTTCCGCCATTAGCTGGGTCAAGCTGGCAGGCCAGTTTGTCTGGGCATAGGTCAGAGTCATGCTATAATAGCTCTGCTGCCATTA
>JAZGTI010007529.1:0-12700 GCA_036877585.1 Botia kubotai | reverse complement strand
CCAAGGCACCGCATGTAATTGCTGTAAATGGCTGCGTATAATGAAAGATCTCACAGCGCTGACACAATCACCTGCCTGTTGCTAAGTAATCACCATCAAACACGTTTAACATGCAAGCGTATGCAGTGGCGTTAGGCTGTTGGATTTACATAATTACTTTTGCTGGATTTCAATTATTCTTTAAATGATAAGAAGGAACAAATGAAGGAGAAGATGACACGTGCAGTTATGAATTAGCATGCAGATGTTTGAAATGAAGGATGAGTGTTTCTTGCAGGAGCACAGATCGTATGGAGTGCATGATTTTCACCGCCTCCTCCTTCAGCTCAAACAAGAGGATGTGACTCCTCAGGTGCCACAGTGGGGAGAGAGAAGCTTTGTTGTGCTCTGAGGAGGCACAGGAGGAACAGAACCTCAAAAATGACCTGCCATTAAAATAGATCCAGGCAGTAACGATGGTATTTTTCTCTGTTTGACAGCACCCTGCTCATCTAAAAGACTAAAGGTTTGAAGTAAATGTGCATATCACCATGCTGTGTGATAACTAAATGACTAGAGTACTTTGACTTCAGTAAATATTTCAATCGCAATACTAAACCAATACCCTGGCAAAAAACTAGAACAGCAGGAAAAGTAATTTATTAATAGGCGACTGAACACATGGTATGTAAAATTCTGATTTATTTATTCATTTAAAAGCCTTTAAAACTCTCATGTCACCAGCATGTTCCTGTCCTGCTTTTTGAACAATTCCTCCTGCTGGACAGCAGCTCACAGTCCAGCCTGCAGGTGTGATGTGGAAACTCAGTTTAATTGAGTTGACCTAATGTAGTACAGAGAACTTAAAAGTAGGGGTGTAACAATACACAAAGTCATGGTTCGGTTCATATTATTATTCTTTTTTTTATATATATTGGAAACTCAGTTTGGTTCTGTTTGCTGTGGGTTCATGGCACAGCAATGCTAAAGAACACTAGATTCACTTTTAACTTCATAATAATAATACTAAAGAAAGCAACTTTAGGGTAAAGCTGACAGAATGTCTTGATTTAAAATATATTTTAAGACCTTTGACTGCATATGCAAAAAGACACTTCAGGACCATTTCATGCATAATGTTATGATTTAAATCGATGTATTATTTAGGATGATGAGAAAAAGGAACTATACCAAGTTTTGTAAAGATACACAAGATACACGCATGTGATAAGATATTAAATTTATGAGAAAGTTCAAAATGGCCAACGCCCAAAATGGCCGAAACCCTTCATTTCCTCCTGAAGGGTTCTGAGGAGCTGTTTATGAAGAATTTACATCTGAATACATTAAAACTGTGTGAACAGTGCAACGCTTGTTGGTGTATCAGTTTTGTACTCCTTTAGTATGTTTAGAATATTTATCAGTAACCTATTTTAAATATTTTGCGGATTTAAATGAAATGTAAACACGTTACAAATTAAAGTTTGAGATTTCAATCAGTTAATTGTTGCACACTTTGTGTCTTCCAAGATAAAACCTTTAATCTGCAGTCTTGAGCAGATCTTGACATTGAATTGAAGTGTTTAATCATAATAATCAGGTAGACAGAATTTCTCAGCAGAACTATTCAGCTGATCTCACTGTTAGCCTCTCTCATCATACTGTTGATCACATGAAGGAAAACATTTCTGGAAATGTTTATAGCGGTTTATAGCCTTATAGCTCTAAGGCTTAATCACTATTGACTATTGAACACAGTTGCTTTCATCTTTTTCCAATTATTAATGCACCATTATTTTTTAAGAGGGTTTCGTTGTAACCTGAACTTCTGTGTAAGACACACACTGCCTCGAATTCTCAGAAGCACATTTGATGTTCAGTAGAATCACACCAGCACCCTCTCTCGCAGATTTTAATTTGAAGGACCATGTAAGTGTAGCTTTGATGTTTTATTCACCTGCCCTACTCTTAAGACCTCATTAATAATTAAAGAGAAACCACAGAGAAAAAGGTTCTAGAAAAAGAGCTGATGTATGCAAATGTGACTTCAGAGCACGCTGTAGGTTTTGCAGAACAGCAATGTGTTATTAATCTGGCAAATGGATGGAGGGTCTTGACCGATCAAGGACAGCTGCTCTCTTATTACTTGACCACAATAGCCAGTTGCATGGCATTCGAATAACCTTGTTATCATATACATTACAAATTCTTTTTTATACATCACACTAGAACATCACTACCAGCAACTGCCATCATTTCAAGCTAATCTGCTTAGCTCGCAGTGAGGATATTTATTATTTATTCATATGTATATTTTAACAGACTATCTGTATGATTTTGGCTGCAGGGGTTTTGAGGGTGTTAACTGATGTTCAGCCAGCCTGAAGTTGAAACACCTGCTCTCTCTGTATGGCATGTAAATGAGTTTCTCTCTCTCTCTCTCTCTCTCTCTCTCTCAGTATGTCACTGACAGTGTTCGTGCACATCAGGGTGATCAACTCTGCCAGTTTGTCTTCATTGTTCAGGGGGTTCCAGTGAGACCTGACAAGATTCCAGTGGGGGAGAGAAGCAGTGCTATTGATTTCCCGTAGTTCTTTCAGATTTAGAGTAAATCTGTTGGTGAAAATAAGATTTTGCTTTGTTTACTGTCACTTGCTTTGTAATATCGAATAATATCCAATTATCTTCTTTCTCTTTGAATGTTCAGTTGCGTCTTGCCGCTGACGGCTCTGTTTGCATGTTTACTCTACAGACCTTTAAAGTTTGGTTAACACTGTTTGGAGTTTTAGCAGGTTGCTGGTATTATTCAAGTTGGGAGAACTTCAGAGTTTCCTAGCAGGAGCAAATTGGATGAAAAACAGAAACGGTATGATTGTGCCATCATTTGATGGATCCGCTGGTGCTGTGTGGAACAAAGGCTGAATTGATATAGACGTGTAGTCCTGACGCAGCTGCGTCCAGCTCCTGTTAGCAGGTGGAAAACCCAAACTTGAGGGGATTGTTATAGATCATAAACACTTGAATTTCTTGAGTCAGAAATAGCCCCTCTTCCCCCAAAACCTTTTTATAATGAACTGGATTTTCTCCAGCTGGAGGTTTAGAGCAGAGCAGACACCTTATCTGTCACAGCAGATCAAAGAAGCAGCCCGGTTCAAAACTTTCCGAGCCAGAGTCGCAGATCCAGCATTTAATTAGACGCTAATTGGCACACAGCTAAACATACTCACTGAGCAGGTGTAAACAAGCTGGAATAGGATCCATGTGGCAGCAGGGAAATCTCACAGGAACAAATAAAAGCAGGCAGCTTCTGGACAGATTGACTCATGCTATGGTAAAATAGGCTGATGAAATGACTGTAATGACTGTGTGTGTACAGGAGATGTACAGATGTATGTACAGATAAAAGCTGTTTAAAGTTTTCCCTTCAACGCTTCAATCAGGCAGATATATTTATGTCACATTTTGACTGACTTGATGTTATGGAGCATTTGTTTTCTGTAAAATACTTTGCAGGTGGCGGTTATACAGTCACTGTAAGTGTGTTTGTCATTTAGATCCTAGAAATAGACAGTTACTAATTTAACTAATTTAATTTAACAGTTTGCACACTTTGCTGAAACTATCTGGCAACCATCTGGAGGTGAAGTCATCATACGCTATTCTGTGTGTTTAAAATTTCAGGCAGAATATATTATTGAAATGTGGACATATGACTCTTTAATCCATTAGTAATGGTAGTCAAACCTCTCCAGTGATGTTTTTTCCTCTTGTGATGACGGACCACAGCTCAGCCGCTGGCCTGCTGTTCATTTTCTCAGGACAATCCTGAGAGAGTCACTGAAATCATGCCAAAGTCCTACCTAAACACACAGACTAATAAATGACCCGGCCTAATCCAAATACAAGTGTGTTCCCTTTTGCTGAGTCATGCATTGGCTCATCTCTCATAGAAGCAGTATTTCCATTTCAAACCTTAATATATAAAGTATTGCTTTAAAGTGTTCCCTCAGCAGAGCCAGAGATGGAGGAAGGAGATTGGTCGGCATTAAGCCCTGTCAGGACAATGGATGATGTTTATTCATGCCCTTGAAATAGATCATGCTCTCGTATTATACTGTTAGCTGTAAACAGAAAGAGAGAGAGCTTTTAACCTCTGACCTCTGTTAGATTATTCCAGAATAATGATCAAACCGCAGAAACACCTCAGTTCTGGTGCGATGCTCAGATCTGCTCATAAAGTTGATTTATATAGAGAGTAAAGACCTCTGATCTGTGGAAGACTGACGGAGTAATTCATTTGAATATTCAGGAAAAGATGAATGAGCAGAACAGATGTGTGCTAATCCAGGCGGATTGAAGCATATATGCACTAATTACCCAGCTGTATATTTCATTGCACACTTGTAGTGTACGTGAAATCTGTTGTCTTGCATTGCAGCAGGTGAAATATCCCTTTAATATGTAGTTGTGTTGATGAATATAATATGACAGCTGGCATTGTCTGAAAGTTGCAATCTACTTGTTTTGGTTAAAATTGAAAAAAAAAAGAAGTTATAGAGGAAGTACATAACAGCCTCATGTTGGTTCATAAAGGTACATACAAAATGTAAATGTCCTTATGTAACTGTCCTAGACTATTTTTTTAATGACAGACATATACAGTATATATATATTGATATATATTGATATAGTAGATTTACAAACTATGTGGCAGACAATGTAGCATTGGAATATTTGGAGACACTTTACAGAGTTATAAATGTTGAAACAACACTCGCTGGTTTGCTCTACATGAACCCTTCAGGTTGTAATACTAGTACAGTACAATGTTTTTAATGATATGTTTCCTCCCCTCTCAGAACTCACTGTATGACAGTGTACTGAAGGAAGTCTGAAAGTCTGTTCCCTCAGGAATCTGCTTCTCTTCCTGCTGTGTCAACACATTCATTTATTGAAGTCTCGTCTCTGAGGTCACACAGCAGGCTAAAATATACTGAGCTAATGAGTTTATTCACAACCCACCAGCACTCTTCATTACATTATTCATTGTAAATGTGTCAGATAAGCACTTAAACTAGACAAGCCATAACAGACAAAAATTTGTGCTGTCACTTCAAACTGTACGTTTCAAATGTCTGTTTTGAAACAAATTACTGACAAACCAACAGCATAAAGGGTTCTCGGAATAAGTGGATTGTCAGAAAATAATCAGATTTCACTCTTAAGAGCTTGAGTTTGTCTTCAGGAGTTATGACTGTTATGTTTTGTATCAGAACGGCAGTGGCATTGATATGCATGAGAGGAGAGATGAAGGGTTGAGTAGTATTTGGACTCCAGCTGTCTGTCTTAACCGGCACTTGAAAAGAAGGATTAAAACACTGCGTGTTCATCTGCCTTTTAAATTACGCTTCACACATCAGAGTCACGTTGTGCTTTACACCTAGCTGTGACCCTGCAAAGCACTTTCATATGCGCTCTGCTCTGAGAGAGAGAGAGAGAGAGAGAGAGAGACTGGAGCAGACAGGGTGGTCCTCTATTGCCAGCAGGACATTCTTCTAAAGAAGCAGTTTGTATTCAACCCTGTGATGTGTTTTGCAGTACGTTTGAATGGTTTGGTGCTTATTACTGTCGCTTCTGCTGATATTCCTCACAGTGTCTGTAGTGATTCTGCACACTCAGAGGTCCATTGTGACCGTAACTTCACTCTGTGTGTATTGTAGGACTTCCGGCCAGTCCACAGCAGCAGATGATCCAGGAACAGGCGATAGAGAGTATTGCCCCACGGGGTTCCTCAACAGCAGGGTGGAGAGAAACACACACCCTTAACCGGGCTGCCAGTTATTCAGCACTGATAGCCCGACAGCTGGTGCATTTACCAGAAATAAGAGATCCAGAGAGGGGCTGATGGACTCGCAGAGTTAATATCTCTCTAAATCATTCCTTCTTCTGTTTTAGTCAGTGTGGTGCCTTTGCTGCTGTCAGATCTTCCGTTTAATGCCCTTCATCTTTTGCCGTCCTTTGTTGTCTTTGTCTTCAATGCTGGATCTCAGATAGTTCCTCTTCTTCATGGTAATTCATCCTGTTCTACATGGTCCATCAGTGGTGATCAATATTTCATACAGAAACAACGGGACTGGAGTGTTGCTGCCTAAGCCCCCCTCCCTCAGCCTCGGGGTCATCCAAACTGTTATTTCAGGAGAGAGAGGCCAGAGCGTGCATTACGATGTGGAGAAGGGCCACACATCAATCATTCACGAAATACTGCTGCCTGTCAGGAGCAACACAATGATTTATTTAACTCTTGTTATGACGCCTTTGGTGTAGTCGGGCTGTTGCACTGTGACGATGGAGTGAAATATCGTTGTTAAACACCTCTGATGTTGCGGCTATCATCATGTGCTCATATGAGGCCTATGCCTTTAATTTATGTGCCATGATGCTGTGCTCTGCCACTCAAAATATAACAAATACATACAAAATACAGCATGCATACAAAATATACACGGTCTTCACTGTGTCTGTCTGTCTGTCTGCCACATTAATGCTGAAGAGTTTTATATTTTTAAGACCATGTTTTGCCCATCAGTATGCAGCATTTATGAAAATAAATCATGTGTTATTTGTCATTTTAAGGAAGAAACAATTCTCATGTCACAATTGATGGGGTTATCAGGGTGTGTTATTAAGAATCACAGTTGTGATGTCAGTGAGGAAGTGATGTCAGTGGTTCTCAGTGGCAGTCAGCAGCACCTGTTCACATCTGTCTTCACATCACAGAAACAATGACTGTATGTAGACGTTATCAAAGCAGATTTATTTGTGTGTATAAAGTGTGTGTGTGTGTATTGTGGTGTCTCTAAAATTGTATGTCCTTCTCTGAGATTACAGCTCACGTCTCAATGAGCCTGTCTGAGACCACAACTTTCTCTCTCTCTCTCTCTCTCTCTCTTTCTCTTTCTCTCTCTCTCTCTCCACGTGTTGTGTTATGTTGTAAGTATCAGAGGAGCTATGTGTCTGTATCAGCTCTCTGCAGCGTCCTGTCAGGGCTGTCTGAAGAACTCTGCTCAGACGGGCTTTGGAGGACAATCAAAGATCCTAGATAGACCAAAGTGTAGATCAGCCTCTTCTCATTCGCTCTAAAAACATTCGCTCTGCTGTGAAAGCTCAGTGTGATGGAGAGTTTGAACTGGATCTGTCGAGATCTTGGCTCTCTGACCATCAGGAGGGATATTAATGACTCCGCTTTATATGTCTGATGTCTGTTTGCTTTTAAGAGTTCACAAGATTTCCCCTCAGATATGCAGTCCTGCCACCTTTAAATGACACTGGTCAGATCAGAGCTTCTCAGCTGTAAAATACAGACACATTGCTGAAGACATGGTACAGAAATTAAACTTGTTGGCTTATGAATCTTGTTTAGGAAGAGTGAAGAGTGTTTACGAGCTCATTCAGAGGATACACGTGCAAAATAGTGTGTTTCACATAAAAACAGCTGCTATATGCCAGTGTGCCAACCTGACAGTGTGCTTAGTGATGTGGAAAACAGAAAGTGTGTCTGTAAGACAGGCCAGAGGCACATGTGGGTGTGTAAGTCTGTATGTGTGCCAATCTCCGCAGTGGTGTGTGGTGATGTAGGGCTGACAGGCATGGACTGCAGCCCAGACCTCCCAGTGTAGGAGGCTTTGGGCAGAACAGGCCTGATTAGGCAACCTGAGGCAGGCTGAGTGTTGACATCATCCCCCTAATAACTCCTTCAGTGTTCAGACACACGCGCCTGCTTCCTGTCGATCATTAACACACACACCCTGAATAATAAATGTGACACTCAGAGGCGAGTGCGCCTGATAGGGCGACACCTGTCACAGACCTTCACTGTGGCCATGAACCTTCAGATGTAAAACTGGCAGACTGCTCAGATCAACAGCTTGTCAGGGCATCAGATAACGTACAGTTTGTAAATTAGAGTCTGCATAATTCTGTTTATTTTTTCCATGCTTTATCTTTTATTGATCGCTCAGTTCCTAAGATGTTAAATCACCTCTTCCGTTTTCACAGTGGCAACAGCCGATTCCTCCAGAAAGAAGAGACATTGTAAATGAAGTCACATCACACACGTCACCTGCATGATGTCATTGTACCTCATTTAATCTGAAACCGTTGACTAATTCCTCAAACATTCCTCAGACACAGTCTCCTCACTCGAGCTGCAGTCTTACTCAGGTGGCCTGGCTTCTTTGGGGTGATTGTGTGTGTGGTCTCTACCAAGGAGGCAACCGAACTTGCAGCTGTTCTCTGTGGCAGCCCGCGTGCTGCTTCTGGGGCTTGCTGCGGCCAGGCCAGGCCACCCCTACCTTTTCAACCAGACATCCACACCAAATATTTACATAAGGACTGCTGGAATGCAGATCTGTTGTAACTGTATGCGGTTCAAAACCCAGTTGAAATAATAGTCAGGGGCATTTTGAGTCATCACGAACCTGTGTGGGGTTCTTTTAATGTGGCCGTGAATTTGGTTTATTAAATCAGCCATATAATGTCCCTCTCATTTGATTCATCTAAAATTGGACACACATTCTTATATGTGCTGCTGATGAACAGTGTATCTCACCAGTCACTTGATGATTGGCATATAGTAAATAAAACGAGTAAGAAGATCAAACTCAGTAGGGCAAGAGGATTGACATACATCAATATACTTCCATCAGCACTGTTGATACACTGTTGAGTGTGCTGAATAGGTGCCTGGGTGCATTAGCACATGCGTTGATGACATTGTGTCCATCATACATATTAGGAAGTTTCCAGGGCCATGGATGAATGCTCATGTGTGTCACACGTGTGTCACGTGTGTGTCTCATGCTGCGTGCCAAACTGCATGAAGTTTTCTAAACAGACGGCCCCTCAGGCAGCAACTAAACTTTACAAAAATTCAAAGGTAAAATAATAGTGTATAATATATCATAATAATATACATCCAGTACCATTTCTCCATTTAAATAATATGAAAATGGGCTAAATCTGGTATTTATGGCAATCCAAATAAATGGCATTTTAACATGATAAAACTCTTCATTTGAAACACAGGGCCAGTTTACCCCGTGCCAGTATAAACCTTCTGCTTGAGTCATGTGTCAGACACATGTAAACACAAGGCAGCCGGGCGCACACGTGGAGCGCACTGGAAAACAAACCCCACACTAAATGTTTGTAAGTGCTTATTAGGCAGTTAATGCCCTCTGTGATTTACAAGCTGTTCTTCAAATCCAATGTTTAACTTGGGCCAATAAAACTGTGAGAAGCAGTTCATGACTCACTGTACCTGACAGAACATATACATGCAGATGTGTGTTTGGACCGGTTTGGTTTACATGCACCGTCACATAAGGAGATTTTACAGTACTGAACAGAAAGTCTGTATTAGAACTGTCACGTGTGTGTTCTGCATGGTTTATAAAGATGGGCACCGCATGTGCATCGTATAGTGGGCTGTGTCTTGTTTTTTCTGCGGTTCTGCTGTAGCATGGTCACGATGTTCTCTAGACTGTTAAATGAATCCCTACAGCACTTATATTTCCACCTGCCTTAATGTAGCTCCAGACTCTTCGAGCTCAGACAAAAGGCAGAATCTCAGAAGCTATTCTGAAGCAGACCGAATGTCCTGGGGCTGCTCAGCAGGAGCTCGGTTATGATTCACCTGTTAGTGCTGAAAGCTCTCAGTGAAACTCCAGCTGAGAGACCCACAGTCGAGCTCTCACAGCAGAGAGACAGGGTCTGTAATGCCCACAGTGTGCCTGTCTCCCTGCATGCCTATTACAGTTATGGGGTGAAGAAACGGTCAGACAGACAGTGGGGGGTGAAGAGTCATCAGTGGGGTACAGAAGGTAAGTTCAGCACTAGTTATTAGAAAGCAGGGGGAGGGGCTGTAATGCTGTTCCTTGTTTTTGAAAACCCTCGCACATCCTACAAAACCCCCTTAAGAACTGGGTCATGCTGACTTAAAAGAGAAAGAAACAGAGAGTGTTACTAGCAGAGTACCTCAGCTCTTGCTGTGGGTGTGAGAGATGAAGGAAATGGGGTAGTTTTGTTTGTGTCAGATTAGCGCTGCAGTTCAGGATTTAGGGCACTTTACAGTGTTGTGTATGTAAGCTAACGTCTTATGAGTTCTGATATTATTTGTGTTTTGAATTGATACATTCTAATTGATTTGGAAAGATGCATGTGTGCCTGTGTTTTACTCATTCGGCTGTTTGTTTGCTCAGTGTCTAGAAATAGGACATCAGGCACATTGAATATTTATGCTACTTAAATGTTTATAATTGACACCGCCGGCATATTTCCTTCAGAAAAGAGAATTATTTATTTCTTTTTAAATCCCACAACTACAGTTTTTTGGTAAAAATATTGGCACACATTTGTTTTCTGCTCTTTTGCTGTACAGCTTGTGTTCTCTCTCTCCTCTCTTCTCTCAGAAGAAGCTGGTTTTTTTGGGATGCATCAGTCCCCTCTCTGCACCTGTCTTCCTCCCACAGCTCAGGAGTGAAAACAAAAGGAAGAATGAAAGAACAGATGAGAAGTCAAGCCAGAAAGCAAGTGATGTCATTCTTTTCTTCATGCCTGCAGCTTTTAGTTAGAAAAGCCTTTATTCCCTAAATTCTGTCAGTTTGCATTATTCATGAGCGGCGCACCGCCCTCATACACATGCTTCCTGGTCCTTTTCACTTTTTCTGTATGCTGTTGCTCTTTCTATCTCGCCGTATCTCCTGTACTCTCTCTCTTTCTCTTCCTTCCTTTGTGTTGGAATACATTTTTAAGACACCTCTCTCTCCCTCTGTCTCTCTCTGCTTGCTCTCTCATTCAGTCCCTCCCTCCCCTCTCACAGTGCTCTGTTTAAACACTAATGGTCCGGTGCAAATCATTTTCAGTCTGAGATCTAATGTGATTATTTTTGTACTCTGTTTCTGTATGACAAATGTGTTTATGGGGAGGAAAGGCGTACGAGAAAAAACAAACATCTAATGACCTGCTGGACAGGCCTGCAGCATAAAAGGCTGTAAAGCACAAAGCTACATGGAACAGAAGTCAATCTCTTTAATTACACAGTTCTAGTCAAAAGCTTTTGAACATTATGCACGACATTCTCAACTAATGTGTCTCATATTGACATGAATGTGAGTGGAGCTGAATATCAGAAACATACTCAAGCAGAAACACAAAACAAGGTAATGGATTTAAAATGACTATTGTGGTCCTAAAAGCGTACTTAATATTCCAAGTTTTCTGAAGTGAACTTTAAAGGCTGCATGTGTAGATAATCTTACACAATTTATTTGATGTTGCAGTTTTTACTTCTTGATGCATCCACTAACAGACACGCATCTGATCACCACAAAATCACTGAGTCCACTGCACTCAGTTTTGCCCAGTTCGTAATGGACAGGAATCAATCAGTCATTTACATCTATCAGTACTTGAACATACAACATCTAATTGTATAAAAATGAAGAGATTGTTTCCTCAAACATGTTAAATTCTGATGCAGAAAATATGTCGTTCTAAACCCATGTGACGTGTCTATTTGGGTTTACTATTTACTGGGGACAAATTTGTACCCAAAAGTCAGCAAAACGTGAAAAACCTGAGCAAAACCTCCTTCTGGGGACATCCTCATTTGTAAAAAACACTATAAATTTTTTTAATTGTAAAAATGCAGACGGTTTTCTGTTAGGGTTAGAGGTAGGCTTTGGTAGGGTTTGCTGTTCTTGTCTCATTGACTCACAGTTACTGGAGTTTAAAGAGTGGTGAACTACAGTAACTTTATCATTAGTTCTACAGCAGCACATCTCATATACAGAGATCCTGCAGAGACTGAACAGAGAGCTGGAAGCATTCAGAACACACAGTGAACTGCTGCAGAGCTCCAGATAATGAATGCTGTCTGAGACTGATAGTGGATTTACACTTTAATGAAGAGAACTGAGGAGTGCAGATAATGAAGGTCAGGTGTGTGTGTGTGTGTGACAGAGGTAGGGTTATTCAGATCCACAAAGGTCATGCCCCAGGGACCCTTAACAGTATGCATTGCAGATAACATCAGATACGTAGAAGGTGCATAAAGCAGGTGATCCTGTTTACATCAGAAACAGTCAGAACTAACAAATACTGAATTATTAAACACAGGAAGTAATGCATAATTCCTGCCAGAAAGATTTCATTGTCACCTAAAACTTTCTAAAGAAAGCATGACTGCTGCTTGCCCGTGCAAAACAATAATACTAGCATGGTTGTATGGCATTGCTAGGCAGTTGCTGGTACATTCTGGTTGTTGCTTGATGGCTGAAGCCTTCCATGAATGTGTGTCTGTGTCAGTTTGTTATAATCTGTGAGATGAAAACCAACTAATTACTTAGAAATGTGATTAAAAACAATGTGAGTGCCTGTAGCACAAGTATGAGCAATAATAACATTGCCTTAGCAAGCACCATGAACAACAAGCCCAGTCAGGTCCCCATACCAGCGTGTGCTCAATAAAATAAAACATAACCTTTATAGAGTGTGTTTCATAAACGGACATTTTATATCTGTGTTAATAGACAGTAATGCGCCGGTAATCATGTGTCATGTGTTACAGTCTATCATTACTATCACTACCATCACTAATACTACACTATCATCACTAATACTACCATCACTACCACTACCACCATCACTACCACTACCATCA
>JAZGTI010007528.1:0-21516 GCA_036877585.1 Botia kubotai | reverse complement strand
ATCAAACAAAATGGTGACTATTGTTTAAATGGCTTTGATAACAATTGATGAATAGCTGATGTGATCCGCAGCTGATATATTTAAATATTTGCACAGAACTCACATTAATTGAAGTTACACATAATTGAGAAACAGCAATGTTTCCCATTAGCTTAATAAAATTTTTGATCTAATTTCTTGTGGTTACTAACTAGATATGAGATTTGAACATTTTGAACATTAACTACGATAATTCCTATTTGGGTTATTTCATTTTTTGTTTGATGAGTTATTCAAAAATGTGAAGGGTAAAGAAATTTTTTTATCGTTACAATATTTGAATCTAATGTGATGTGACTTCAAATGGTGTTCATGCTTAATAAATGCTCTTTACTATGACAGTTCTGGCTTTGGAGGTGACAGATCTGTCCAGCTCTGAGGTACCACTGTACTGTGGTGAGCAGTCTGAGGTAGAGGACATTCACTGGGAGAGGAACGGGGATAGCATTCCTGAGAGAGGAAATCACATCACTGTTACCATAGATGGGTTACGGGGAGGAAACTTCACGTGCCACAAACCAAACAGAGAGCTCTTGAATTACACACTGCTGCTGGTCCATCCAGTGGAGTTTCCTAGAGGGGTTCTCATGCAGTCCGATGATGGAGGTATACACACAAAAACATTCTCTTTAATTCTTACAGATTTTTTCATGTTACAGTGTAACTGCATATGTAATATTTTTCATGAAAAACAATCTGTTATGTCTGGGGTCTAACAAACCTTAGAGACATTTCAACAGCTCATACTTTAAAGTATGATGCGTAGTGAAAAACATATTTGTGTAAACTTACATATGTTTTGTGTATGGCGTTCTTCATTTCTTTCATTTGAAAGAATATTGCACTCTAGTGAATAAGCTCAAATATCAACTTCTTCACCTTTTTCTAACTAGAATTTGTAACCTGTACTGCAAAAAACTACAGTGGACATTTTCATTGCTCTTGGAAGTGGCATCTTGAACGCACCCAGAGGGGCGTGGTATACTTCGCTGCCATCCGGTAATGATTATTTTCATTCTGGCTTCATCAAATAAGTATCAGCAATATATTTGTATTATATTTATGATACAAAAATAATAAACTGCCGTTGTCTTTACACAGAAATTCCAGCCTGATTAACTGCACTCTGGATTCTGATCTTTCTGGACTGACCTGTATTGATATGGATTACTGTCCATACTCTGAGGAGTCTAGGACCATCAATCTCACGCTGTTGGTCAGAAGTCTGTATAGGTTAGAGGAGCATCACAGGCGTTTTCTCATCAGAGACATTGGTAAGGGCTTGTTGCACCCCCAGTTGGTCACTAAGTGCAACAACCAGACAGCCTTTACAGACAGTATAGGCTTTGGCTGCATTAATGCAGAATTCTAGTTTGTGAAGCTAAATGTGCTCTTCCTGTAATCCAAACATATAATTAATACATTTTATTTATTAGATTAAAAACCCACAGTACTGTAATATTTTTAACTATTTGATATTTTATGCTGTAATGTGATGATGATATTTATATATAGTGTGGCTGCCACTGTAGGCTATATGTACATTTAAACAAGTCATTTAATTATAAAATTAACAGACCTGATAAATCAGAAGCTATACAAGACAGTAAGTTACCAGTTATCTATGAGCTCTGGCACTAATCCTATTACCGCAAACCCTCAGTCAAGCCAGATAAAGTCACTATCACCAAGATTCAAGATGACGTGTTTGAGTGGCGCCCCCCGGAGACATGGAGTTTCCCCTGCAGTTTCTTTCCTCTCTCCTATGAGGTGAAAGTCATTCCTAACAGCTCCAACTGTGACCACACCGGGAGTCAAGTTGAAGTATGCCACTTACTTTCACATTTTTTCACATAAAGTGCCTTGCTGCTATTTCATTTCATTATATTTCATTCCCTTATATTTTCAACCACAACACGTCCCATGTCCCACTTTTTCCTGCACCTGAACCCATTTTGTTCATTTCCATTTTGCAAAAAGGTTAAATATGTTGATCTCTATACATTTACAGAAAAATGAAACCAATGAGACGCGTTACACTGTGAACATCAGGAAAGCGTATACCTTTTGTGTCCGGGCTCAGGATCCACTTACTAAAAAAGCCTGGAGTGACTGGAGTCACCATTACCATTCGTGAGTACAGTGTAATATATCTATTATTGTACAGTTTATAGAGGTCATTATATTCATATGACATTCTGCATCTTTTGTGTGACAGGAAAAAACACAGACACAGCTGAGAGCACTAGAAGGAGTGTGTTTGTGTAATGCTTTTCTGACCATATTAATAATTTGATTAATTTAGCTATATTATTGTGATTATATATTATTCTTGTGACAATATATAATAATTGTAATGCAGGTTTTCTCAGAGGAACACAACTTTTTGCTTGTCTTCAGTTACAAATATATATTTTACATATTTATATTTTGTATTTTTAATACTGTGACACTTTAATTTGTGTTAATAAAAATAATATTTTGTTTGGCTTTGGCCTTCAAAGTTTGTTTTTATTTGAAGATATTTATGTGTTGAGGTTTTTGTTGGAGATGTTTTTGTTATTTAGGGTTTGAAGGATACTGAGAATATTCTGTTGTCTGTTAAGATGTTATGATTTGACCTATTCATAGGCAATAAGCTGGAAGGAATGAAACCTCGTGCTATATTGCGTCATTACCATTTTTAGATTACTGATGTTGATTGTTAAGAACAAAATTGCATTTTAAGGTCAGTAAAAAGGCATCTACTGTAATACTGGTTTTAATTGGTTAGTATTTAGGGATTTAAATGAAATTAACCTTTCAATAGAATACATCCCTTTAAGCATTTGGCAGACGCTTTTATCCAAAGTGACTTACATTGCATTATACTATACATAGATTCTGATTCCTGGGATCGAACCCATGACCTTGACATTGTTAAGTTTTCTATTTTTTTTAAAAGCTTGAATTTAATAGCAGATTCACCAATCGCCCCGATTCAACGCAATGTTGTTTATCTTGTTCACATACCAGAAACATTGAAGCATATGTATTTTTTATACATATTTATGTACATACATTATTGCTTTCTTGAGATTATATTTATAGGCTTTAGTGTAAGCAGTCAAGTAAGTATGCAGTCCCTGCATATATATATTAATACACAAGAAATTGTGATTAAGTTCTCATTTATAGGAATAGTTCACCCAAAAATTAAAGTTAGCTCAAAAATTACAAGTAGGATATCCTAGGTGTATATGGCTTTTTATATTCTAATTTTAATTTTTGGTAAACAATTCCTTTAAGCTTTAAATACAGAATGCGGCATGTTGAAAAGTGAAACTAACACACAAACCTACTGTAAATCTAGTTTAATGTACATTTAGGTTACATCCATAAATCCAGTGCCCGCATTTAAATACTGGATGAAATGCAATTACACAAAATGCAATACCTGTCATATGGATGAGTACCAGGTTTAATAGGGTAACTAAAAACATACTTCAAAAATCTGAGGGGGATAAAATCTCACCGGTTTTAACCAGGTAGAAAAATGTAAGCCAACTAGTTGGCCTTTCAAACTGGAAAAATCAATGTTCCATATGTAAAACAACATGAAGTATATCAACAAGAACTTGCTACTTACATACTGTATGGCAGCTTTAGTAAACGTAACACATACTAGTGTCAGTTAACATACACAAAGAATGAACAAAACGGAAAACATGCATGTAAACATGACAGGTGTCCATCATTATTTATTTAGAGCATGTCATGTTATGATCTGCTGAAATTCCATTTTTAACCTCGGTTGTGCTGTTTAAAAGAACTAGATCTCTTTGGAATTTCCATTCAGATAGTGAGTTATGCAGTTTGTCCAGAAATATTGCTCTTTTCAAAAGGAGAAGACCAGTAAGACATATAGAAAACGCAATCAATTTTATCTTCTTGTTATGAGTACCGTATATGTGTGTATACATATGACAGAAATATATAAAGTGAACTTCCTCACATAACTGTAAACCAATTAGCAGAACTGTTTTTAAATGATTTCAAATGATGAAACAAGTGTAACTTTGTTATTTAACACTATACAACTAAAATTTACATCATAATCTCTTTTAAACTGATATTAACAAGACGAAGGTTCAGCCTTCCATAATAATCCCCAAACATAGCTGACATTAATTAAAAGTGTGTGTATGTGTCAGACAGGAAGTGAGGTAAGAGGATCGTCATGCTTTAAATGCAGTTGATGCGGTTATCTGTTCAATGCTTTTGATAGTTGAGGTAATGTTAAAATTTTCAGTAATGTGCCACTATAAAGAACTGTATGATGAGCAATGCAGGATACAGAGAGCGATGAGAAGATCTGTTGTACAACAGGTGTTTGGTAGAGATCCAGCAATAATGAATAGATGAATGATCATGGCTGCTACTCGGTGCTGTGTCATTGATTCTGTTTCTTTGACAGGTACCTGTTTGTAAAAAGATATAAACTACATAATAACTGGTGCAGTCTGAACAGTTGTATTTTTCCTTGTGGCACCTGCTAACAACAACTAAAAAATGTAATGGCTTTAAAGCTTTATTTTTTATTAACAAAAACTTATGTATTATTACGTTTTATGCTTGGATGCAGCTACAAAAACATTATTTTGAATTTTTTTGGGTTTTTTTGCATTTCAAAGGCTTTTGACTGATGAATTTAAACCATGAATCCTAATAAAGTTACTTCATTATAGTTGGTGTTTAGCAAGTGTTAATTTTGGAAACAGAAGTATGGCAGTATTTTTTATAATAAAGTATAACATTGGCAGATATGCAAAATATATTAAAAAATATATATTTTCTATAATTCCACTAGTAGCTGCAATTCTGTCTGAATGCGAATTTGTTACATTCACATTAGACTGTAAGAACATACTATGAACGTGGCTCTAAGTGATCACAGTTGTTTTGATAACTTCACCTTTCCCAGTGTTTGTGGTTGAGACCTGAGAAGTCCTCCAGTTTAGCGATTTCCTTCAGGTACAGCGACAGCTTGTAGAGTTCTTTGTCCTTATCGCGATTTAGGTGAGCCTTCATAAATGGTCTAATCTATGAGCAAAACATGAAGAGAAATGTTTGAAACTAATCATAATTCAACATCATAATCAACTGTTCAAACAAGGTTTCATATGTATCTCATATAGGTTTCAAGTAGACAGACATGCATGTTGGCATATGTGGTTTTTGAGAACTCTCCATAGACACACTGGTTTTTATACTGTACAAACTGTATATTCTATCCCCTAACCCTGCCCCTAAACCTAACCCTCACATAAAATGTTTGGTATTTTTTAATTAACAAAAAAAATCAACATTTTGTTTTTTAAGCGATTTTGTTTACATTGTTATACACGTTATTATACAAATTTGTGTCCTCGTAAACCACATATTCAAACTTTCACACTCTAGCTTTAAATCTGTTAGTCATGCTAAATATTGATTTGAGAGAATTCAACATACCTTTAGTCCATTCTGTGGATTCATGAGGAAGTTTCTGCCGATATCATCAAACATTATAGTATTTTTCCTGTTGTAGAACTCCCCATATTTCCCCCATATTACTCCCAAAGGCTTCACCTGAAATATGACAAACACAAATCACGCATTGCTGCTGTACAGAGAGGAAATAATGCTTTGTTTGTATTTAAACACAGATGACCTCTACGACTCCTCTCTTAGGCGTGTGCACAGTGATCATGGCTGAACTGTCCAGCATGAAGGTAATCTTGTAGTTTGGATTGTCTGTCACCCCAAGCTCCTAAAGACCACATATGTTATATAATGTCAAATAACGTTCACATTTTTCACAGCACTTACTGTAATATATACTGTGTATATGCGTTTACTTATTTGTAACCACATATTCAATCATGCGGACCAAATGTAATAATTTAAGGATCAACTATGGAAATACATAGTTGGGGATTAATTTATGATTAAGCTACAGTAATTGTAGTTGTAGTTAAAATACACTCAGCTGTTTAAAATCGTAGTCAGCTAAACTACATGTACATTCCAATTGAGAAAGGGTGATAGTAGGTCTTTGGCAAAACTCAACATGATAAAATGTAGCGGTTGTTTGCTTTAAAAGGAGCTACTTATGCTTCACAAGTAGTTATGCTTCACAAAACATGTAGTTATCATGGTTGGTACTGTGCTTATATGCACAACAGTTTAAGGCTTCAGGTTAAACCTGAATCATTTGTTTTACAAAACAAACTTCATGACCTGGAGTCGACTGAACTAGAGCATGTGTCTGTATCACATGTCAAAAACAAAGTAATTTATAGTAAATGAGAAAGAAAAACACTACAAAAGTATAAAACTGAAAGTTCACAAACATGATCAAAAACTTACTTTCATTTTAGCATCAATCCACTTCATACTTGTTGCAGCTAAAAAAAGGAATGAAAGATAAAGTAAAATTTAAAAGACTAAAACAGTGCTTGATCACTTTAAATGGTCTACATAGGGTGAATGGCTGGACAGATACTTACACCAGATAACAATGTCATAGTCCTCATAGGCTGATGTAAGAAACTCATGCAAGTACGGTCTCATCAGCTCTTGGCCTGTCTCTGCACACGACTTATGATCTACATGTCATAAAATATGCAAGTTACACATAACAAATAAGAGGAAAATAATGGTTTATGGCTACTTGCTAGACATATTTTGCTCAGCACTACAGTGCATACATACACAAATACAAACTTACATACACAGACTTGTTCATTGTTCATTGTTCATACGACTTACCAAAAAGTGTATAGTCAATGTCTAGTACAAGCAATTTTTTTTCTGGTCGTGGAGGATTTAACTCCTCAACTTTGTAATCTTTCACCCGTCTAGCTATCTTGGCCAAGTTCTCCTCTCTGTATAAAAGCAAGGCACACTTAAAATGTTAAACAGCAGTTTGAATAACTAAAAACAAAATATAGGGGTAGAAAAAACAATGTTATATTGTGACATAAACTGGTGGCACTGGCCTGTTTTCAACCTCAGTTACTTCCTCTTCTATGTCAAAGTCATTGACTACATCATCGTTTTCTGGAGGAGGGGCCAGGACATCTTCCTGCAGAAAGGGAACATAATGGTTTTGCAAGCTCACATTGTACAAAGACAATCCTGAATCCTGTGAGCATGAAAACAGACCAGTTTCTGATATATACTACATTTAAAAAGATAAATGAACAACGTCACTTGTGGTTTGACTGTAGCCAACAAAACATGTCATCTATAGTAAACTGAAACAAAAAATACACACGCACACACAAATTTTATATATATATATATATATATATAATATATGCATTAAAACAACCAATAATTTATAGCCTATTAGAGCCTATGGAAAAATACAATAAAGCTCAATACCAATACATTTTAAAAAATGAACTGTAAAACCCAAAAACCCACCAGACTTTCCTCTCTGGTGCCCATCATCATAATTTTGGTATTGGGCTTTAACTTCAAGTCACCTAGCTTGACATCATTATCTGCCGGTTTACCTGATGAGTGACAAAATTCGAGTGTTAAATTACAGTGACAAAAATGTGTTAAAACAGTACAGTGACTAGTAAATTCTTTTTAAATAAACTTTGTTTTATTAAAAGTAACGACACTTAAAATGCTTACCTGTTAAAAATAATCAGTACAACGTGTCAGAAATGTGCTCACATATTAAAACAGGATTTCATTTCACTTTAAGGCTCTGCAGATTGTTTGTCAGTCATAGTCTCTTCCTACCTTTTACTTTTAAGCCTAAAAGCTTCTGCCGTTCAGGGAGAACTCCTGTGAGAGATTTAATAGACTGTTTCAGATCTAACACCGTGTCTTCATCAGACAGAGTGTTAATGGAGTACTCCTGACCGCCCCACTTGATTATCACTGAAACTGACATACTGGTGGACAAGCTGTGAAAGACAGTTCTGTGTTAATCTCTATCATCTTATTGGCAAAGTGATATCAGATACCGAGAATTAAATCACCAAGACTGAGAGCCACTCAGACCGTTATACTGCAGTATGAATGTATGGTACTATACTGTGATGTGGTGTAATGTAGTGTTGTTTTTATGTATCTGATTACAGGTGATAGTCAGATCTGATTCTTGGTGCACAACACTTTAGGACTGTAATTTTTAACATCCCAGTTACCGCTGACAGAGAAGATGTTACCTTGGCAACGCTACACCAACATTAACAGAAGAGGGAAGAAATCGGTGCGCTACAACTCACAGGACAATACGTAAAAGAATGAATCAGGTGGCTACATCTCTGTAACAGAGAAACAAATAACACCCTCAGCCTCAACTTAGTTACAAATGTAATCAAGTAACCATCCACATCCTCTTAACTACCCAATGTGATGAACAACAAGACAACAGTTACAAGAACACTCCTGTGTCAGCTGAGCATTATTATACATTTAAATGTGTTTGTTGGAACATGCAAACAGTCACTTCTTGACATTAAAGACCCTGATCGGGAGATAAATGTTCTAACTGGCATACTGAGAGTGAGGCATGCACTAGCTCCTTAGCTCATTAGGGCTGCATCCAATGCACTAATCAGATCTGATTATAACAAACATGCACGTTGTGGATTATTCTAATACCTTTACACTTTAAAGACATAATGAAATAAAATACATTTGCGTGTAAAGGTTCCTCACTTACATAAGTTGCAGTTCATTCAAAGCTCATGCAGGTATCATTAAATTTGCTCTGTTATTCTTCTCTATGTTTATAACAGGTTGACTGTTGCGCCTACTGCCACCTGCTGGTTAAAAATATACTAAACAGATATTTCGTGTTCTATAACATATACTCACATTAATGTATTTTGTACTTTGCCGTAAAGTTAGTGTTTCCACTAATATATCAAAATGTATAATATGCAAGTTTAAAAATAGTAATTATAATTGTATGATGTTGTGGGAGCGTTGCTCTGAGGTGGTATGCGGTAGTGACACAATTGTTACAACCTGAACACAACTGAAGTATTTCTTCGCGTCGGAGAAGTGTCCGATTTAAACCGTCTTTGTGGCTGTTCAATTTGTCTTTTGCAAAACAATGGGTGACCCCGTTTCAGAGTACACGCCTCGACTTCAACGACAGGTGAGCTTTGCATTAAATTGTTACAAAAGGATGATGAAGTGTGAAAGTTGTGTTTATGTGTACATGTGCTTATGGGCTTTGACGTAAGCACGCAGGACTGTCAGTATCACAATGTTTGTTCAGTTTAAATCAGATCATAACTACAATGTAGTTCAAATGGGACAGTATATTTGGAAGAGTGATTTGACGTCCATTTAAGTAGGAAGAGAATGAATAATGACATGATGTATTAGGGTTGTGTCTTATTGTGTAGTGAGCTATTATTTACAGAGCAGTCTAATTTGTCATATAAGTGAAATTCTTTTTTGGGGCATTATGACAGTTATGTCAAAGATTGTTCGGAGACCCAGTGTATGTTATTGGATGTGGGTATATTTCTTGTTCTCTTAAAACTTAAAGGAAGGGAAGCAAATATTTCTGATAAAATGCAGTAATGCATTATTGCTTGATTAATATTTGAACAGAGGTAATCTGAAAGATTATTTTCGATAGCTGCTTTTGGTTATCTAAAGAAGTAAAAAAAACATTGCAGGTTAAAGTGAAACTAAAAAAGCCTCCTGGCACAGTGACAAATGTCACAAGAGACGTGCTTTGTGCTGTGTTTAGCTTTCACATTAGCCTCTTAATCAACAGCTGAGTTAATAAATAATTGAGACACACAGCGGATGTTTATGATATTTATGACTCTTTGGTATTTGTCCTGTTTTTTTTGTTGTTTTAAAATTTTTTTGTACATGAAAGTGAAATCAAATTACTCCAAGACGAAATAGGGAGTCTGAAAGATCCTGAGCTGAACCTGTCATCGTCACACCTAAACAAGTTAAGGGAGGAGAATACCTGTCTAAAGTACCGCCTTAACATTTTGAAAAAAGTAGGAGTGCTTGTTATACCAGTTTTCCTTTCATTTGAACTCTATAAGGGCGAAGTACATTTCTAGGTTCTATATAGAGTCATATTAAACTTTATGACTTGTATTTATCTGAGGTCCACTTAAAATGTAAGTAAATTTTTTCTGTGCTAAATAAAATTAAAGCATCAAACGTATATTTAGCAAACTTATATTGTATATTTGCATATACATTTATGTTCCAAAGTTGCAGAAATTTAAATCATAAATTTTTAGCTTGTTTTAAAATGTCATTTAGAACTAGGTAGGCATTGCTGAATGATCCAATCCGTCATCTTTGATTCCTTATGATATGACGGCTTTTGATTTCTGTTTGTTACATTAAACAGATATTTCGTGTTCTATAACATATACTCACATTAATTTATTTTGTACTTTGCCGTAAAGTTAGTGTTTCCACTAATATACCAAAATGTATAATATATAAGTTTAAAAATAGTAATTATAATTGTATGATTTTGTGGGAGCGTTGCTCTGAGGTGGTATGCGGTAGTAACACAATTGTTACCACCTGAACACAACTGAAGTATTTCTTCGCGTCGGAGAAGTGCACGATTTTAACCGTTTTTGTGGCTGTTTAATTTGTCTTTTGCAAAACAATGGGTGACCCCATTTCAGAGTACACGCCTCGACTTCAATGACAGGTGAGCTTTGCATTAAATTGTTACAAATGGATGAAGTGTAAAAGTTGTGTTTATGTATACATGTGCTTATTGGGCTCTGACGTAAAAAACATTGCAGGTTAAATTGAAACTAAAAAAGCCTCCTGGCACAGTAACAAATGTCACAAGAGATGTGCTTTGTGCTGTGTTTAGCTTTCACTTTCACTTTAGCCTCTTAATCAACAGCTGAGTTAATAAATAATTGAGCCACACAGCGGATGTTTATTCTATTTATGACTCTTTGGTATTTGTCCTGTTTTTTTGTTGTTTTAAATTTTTTTGTACAGGAAAGCGAAATCAAATTACTCCAAGACGAAATAGAGAGTCTGCAAGATTCTGAGCTGAACCTGTCATCTTCACACCTAAACAAGTTAAGGGAGGAGAATACCCGTCTAAAGTACCGTCTTAACATTCTGAAAAAAGTAGGAGTGCTTGTTATACCAGTTTTCCTTTCATTTGAACTCTATAAGGGCGAAGTTATAAGGGCGAAGTAAATTTCTAGGTTCTATAAGGGGTCATATTAAACTTTATGACTTGTATTTATCTGAGGTCCACTTAAAATGTCATTTCTTTTCTGTGCTAAATAAAATTAAAGCAGCAAACATTTATGTTCCAAAGTTGCAGAAATTTAAATCATAAATTTTTTAGCTTGTTTTAAATGTCATTTAGAACTAGGTAGGCATTGCTGAATGATCCAATCTGTCATCTTTGATTCCTTATGATATGACGGCTTTTGATTTCTGTTTGTTACATTGCTAAAATACCTATTAAATGATTCAGTGAATACTTTATGAAATTGTTTAAAGGACGTTACTCATTGCCTTGTTATCTCTCAGAGTTTACAGGAAGAGAAAAGCCAAAACAGCAAGACAATGTTGAACATCAACCAACGCTTGCTGCAGATCTTTGGGCAAACCATCAAGACTGCCTACCCTGACCTGGACAACCCCCCACTGGCAGTCACCCCCAACCAACAGGCAAAGTTTGGGGATTACCAGTGTAACAGCGCCATGGCGATAGCTCAGGTCAGTGTCCTTTAATGTTACATTTACAATTTTATTATCATCTTATGTCGAAGAGACACACCTGTTAAATGTTTATAGTACTTGTAACTTTTCCAGGCTTAATAGACATTATCACTATGAATGATAATGTTGTAAAAGTTCTTCTGTCATGTTCCATTGAAAAACTAACAGCTGATATATTTGGAAGGGTGGGTTAATACATAATGCCCTTTTGGATGGTTTTACATTTTTTAAATTGTTTTGCAACTGTATGTAATTTTGGGTTTGTTGTTATTTTTGAAGTTGATGAAAGCTCTGGGTCAAAAGGTCAACCCCAGGGAGATAGCGGAAAAGGTCGTGCAGAACATTCCTGACAATGAGTTAATTGAGAGAACAGAGATTGCAGGGCCAGGTTTGTTCATAAAATTGTCAACAAGGCCATTTGTTCCATTAATTATTAATTAAATGATCGTTGATTAATTAATGAAGTGCTCATTGGATTGAAGGCTTCATTAACATTCACCTCAAGAAGATGTTTGTCTCCAAACTTCTCTCAAACCTGCTTGTGAATGGAGTGCAGCCACCACCTTTGGAGAAGAAAATGAAGGTAGAATTGATTTTTTCTAACATACAAGACCAGCACAGTGCTTTAAACTTGAAACAAAACCAAGTAGCCTATAATGAGCTATACTGCTTACTTTCATTGGTGTTTCTCAGGTCGTTGTGGACTTCTCCTCACCTAACGTTGCCAAAGAGATGCATGTGGGTCATCTGCGGTCCACCATTATTGGAGACAGCATGTGTAGACTCTTTGAGTTCCTGGGTTATGAAGTGCTGAGGTTGGTTTGTTGTAGTGTAACAGTGATGTTCCAGATGTTAAACGCCATTTAATGTACAGTGTAAATCTTTAAAACCAATGTAACTTAAAAAAAAGTATTTATTTAAAAATTCCTGCTTAAATACCATACTACCCACAATCTAAGGTGAAATACACCAATCAATGAGGTTGCTGAGAAGTTGAAACACTGTTTGTTTATTGGCATGTGTTTGCATTTCCTGTTTCTGTCTTTATGTCTTGGATCTGTCAGGTTGAACCATATTGGAGATTGGGGGACACAGTTTGGGATGCTTATTGCTCATTTACAAGACAAATTCCCAAATTATCTCACTGTATCTCCACCTATTGGTGACCTTCAGGCTTTCTACAAAGTGAGTATCTGCAGCCTAATGGGATGTGCTCAAATTGTTTTTATCTTGTGTGTGTTGCTTTTCTTGTGTGTTGTTGTCTCTTCAACACACATTCTCCATACACGTTAAGCTTTGGACAGCACGGGTCATATTAAAGCTCGCAACATATACTGATTCCATTCCTTTTCTTTCTCCCCACTAACTTCCTGTCCCCCTTTATTGTCTTTGTCAACAAAAAGCCCAAAACTGCAAGAATCAGCTTTTTTCTTGCAGGTCTGTCCAAAAACTTTGTGAAGAATTCATTTGATGTGATGCATTTGATGCTTTTTTTATTACTTGTAAAGCCATTTCGCTTACACAACAGAACTTTTGTTTGCAAACTGCTGTTTCATAGTTTGAAACTATCATAGTTTTCAAACTGTACATAGTTTGAAAACTTTTGTCATTTTTGCATAGTGCCCTTTATAGTAATGTTAACATGGTGGATTGAACTTCTACTGTTTGTTTATTGTTCTATAATGTAGTACATAATTACAGTAAGCAGTTTGACATGCAAACTCTGTCTAGAAGATCCTGTGCAACTGGTTAAATTTGACTACTACTATCTGACTATCTGAATACATTATGTGCAACTGACTGTTTCGAAGCTATTCACCATTGTTCTCCTCTCCGTCGATCTCTATCAGGAGTCTAAGAAGAGGTTTGATGAGGATGAGGAGTTTAAGAAAAGAGCTTACCAGTGTGTGGTCAGACTCCAGAGCAAAGAGCCAGACTTCATTAAAGGCTGGAACCTCATCTGCGATGTTTCCAGGAAAGGTGTGTGTCTGACATATTGAGAATGTCCTTGATTTGTTGACTATCTCTCTGAAAATCAAGTTTACATTTGACCCATTTCCTCCACCACAAACTCCAGCAGATGGTGTACATGTGGGTACCTGTGGTGCTCTACAAGCATTTATAGCCGTTGATAGTTATTATTCTCTGAAAAAACTGCCAGCAGTGCAGGAAATCAGCAAAACAAAGGCAGGGAAGAGCAGTTTAAATTTTACATTTATCTTACCCAGGTATAATATTTCTTATTTACTGGCATTATTTATGTAGGAGGTGGAAAAAAACTAAAATATCTAGCAGATTGCACCCAAACCTCTCTTAAACACCATTTATACAGCAAAAGCATACAAAGCTTTTGAGTTTTATTCATTTTATACGTTTAAATTGCTTGACTTTAAATTGCTTAAAGCTCTTTACAAATAAATTCACCAAACGTGTATTTTCTGAATGTTTTACTCATTATGCAACAAGGTAACAGACAAATATTTCTTCATATGAATACAATGGCTGTCAGTTTTAGTATCTTGATGTACATTCATGCAAACCCACACTTGTCTTGACGCATTTCTCATAGCTGAAACTGTTTTGGGCTTTTTGTGGCATCTTAAAAATGTTCCTATCGTGAAAATCTAAAACTAAAAACAATGTGTCCTGTCTGAACGCTGTACATCAGTGATTGGATATTATGTTCAGTGGAATAGAAATTAGACAATAAATTGACCTGTAAAGCCACTTTTAAAGTCTCTTCAGTGCTTTCATCTGCCAATATAATGCAATGTCTGTAGGGGGCAGTATATCACTACCTCTTATTAGTAAACTAACCTGCAGTAACACTTAACATAACTTTACAGGAATAAGACATAGAAGGACTAAACTCACTGCCTCACACATGCTCTTCTCATTCATACACTTCAGTTTTTATATTTCAGGGCTGTTCATCTCCAGTCCCGTTGGATTAGGGTTGGAACTGACTGCAGGAAAGTCAGGAACAGAGTTGAATAGGAGTGGGAGAATATCTTTCAGTTACAATTAGTTTTAGCCTTTCGAATCTGAAGGGCACAGATGCCCCCGGTGCTGCTCACCGTCATGTCTGTTTACCGTGACACCCTGTGTACTCTTCAGTTCCAGACCCTGATGTTGCAGCTTCTGCCTTTTACCTTGTAATAAGGATCCTCTTTCCCCACTGCGGCTTGTCTAATGAAGGTCAATTAGTGTGTGTATTTTTCTTTCCTGCTGATGTTGTCCAGTCAGGCTCTGCTAAATCAGGAAAGCGGTTGTTTGGTTTGATTTCCCCGCGGTGAGGCTGTTGTAATTAAACAGTTTTGTCCCTTACGCTTCTGTCCGCTTTGCTGATGCAGAGTTTCAGAAGATCTACGACTGCCTGGATATTCGCATCAAGGAGCGAGGAGAGTCTTATTACCAGGACCTGATGACAGCTGTGGTCAAAGAGTTTGAGGAGAGAGGTGTGTTGTTGGAGGAAAACTCAGACTTTTTCTTTCGTCTGCTATGTCCTTCAGGGTCATCTCTATAAAAGTATTAAGTTGGCTTTTACTTTATTTTCTTAATATGCATCTATAGCACACTAAAAAACGTTTTGCTTTTTTATTGAGCATTGAATAAATATTACAAGGTAAATACAAGTTAAAGATCTAGTGAAATCGTTTAACTATCACAAATATTCTTTCTTTGTTTACATATTTACATTTACTTTTAGTCATTTAGCTGACGCTTTTATCCAAAGCGACTTACAAATGAGGACAAGGAAGCAACTTCAATCACAATAAGAGGCAACAATGAATAAGTGCTATAGACAGGTCTCAGGTATTTCAACACAGTATGAGGAGGATATTTTTTTATTATTTCCTGTTGGAACAGGAAGTCTAGTTGAGGCATATTGTACGCCGCCCGCTTTTCGCAAACCTCACACTTTACCTTTGAGCTGGGATAAGATAAAGTACTTTAACATAAAAAACACATCATGTTCATCACAGAAAGTTTAAAAGCATTGTGCGTATCTAAACACAAGTGTCCTTTAGAGGGCAGTGTTGCTTTAGAATTGATGTCAGCCTCTACCATTTAATGTAGCGTTTCTCCTCGCATCTTCTCCCATTTTCCCTACCAATTGTCTCTCTCATCAGGCCTGATGGAGATGGATGAGGGCAGGAAGGTAGTATTTCCTCCAGGCCAGCCTATTCCCCTGACGGTCGTCAAATCAGATGGAGGGTACACTTATGATACATCCGATCTGGCTGCCATTCGACATCGTGTATTTGATGAGAAGGCTGACATTATCATCTATGTGACTGACAGTGGGCAGGTGTGTAAGTGCAGAAGTGGCTAGATCATGCATGCTTGCACGGCAGGGGTCAAGGGCCTCAACAGTACCCCGGAATTTAAACGGCTGTATGTTTTAATTTGTACAGCAGACCTCTCACATTGTCAAATATGAATGTGGTAAAGGTCAGAAACACGGTCTGCTTGTGGCTTTATAAACAGCTGGTTTTATAATTCTGCTGTGTTTAGGGAGAAAAATAAATAAATATTTCCTGGGCTACAATCTAATTAAAGAGTTCTCAGAAATCCAAAGTTTCCTACAGTTTATAAAAAAGTCAGGTGTCTTTAAAAAAAATGACACCTGACCATAAGTTAACAATAACAAAATATAACAAAAGTAACAATATGTAAAGCTATATGTAACTTTTCTAAATGAATCATTGATTTTTGATGTTCTATACATATATATTTATATGTATGTATGTTTGGGTGTTTGTATATGTGCGTATGTATATGCAAAATTAAATCTATTGTAAATATATGTTCTGCTGTTGCAGTCAACACACTTCCAGGTAATCTTTGCTGCTGCTCAGATGATTGGCTGGTATGATCCTAAGGTCATACGAGTTGAACATGCAGGCTTCGGCGTGGTGCTCGGGGAGGACAAGTAAGTGCACTGATTAGTATGCAGCCACCCTTCATGTCTTCATCAGAGTGGTCTATGTAGCATTATGATGACATAATAAACATACTGCGTTGACTAAAATCCTAATACTATTGTTTGTCATTTCCATCCCAGGAAAAAGTTTAAGACCCGTTCAGGAGACACAGTTCGACTAATGGACCTTCTGGACGAGGGCCTGAAAAGGTCCATGGACAAACTGAAGGAAAAGGAGAGACATAAGGTGAGCTTTTTAAATGAGACAGTAAACTTGCACCTTCACGCTTAAAGTGACCATCCAACTCTAGTGTGCTTTACTGGGAGCTTCAGCTCGGTTCAGAAAAGATCAAGGGATCAGATGTGCAAATGAATGCTCCTGTGTGCTCAGAAATCACCCTAATGAGCTTGGCCTTTCCTGCATGATTTATATCTCACAAACTGCACAGAGAGTTGACAGATTTTGACTCAAGTAGGCAAAGTAAATGTTTAGATGTCCACACAAGTACCTTTGCCCCTAACGTTTAACAGGAATGACAATTTTAAAGTTTGGAGTTATTATTTGAAAACAGTACCAAACATACAACGGGTCCATTTCCTCTAAGTATTGCTGACTGAAGTGTTTTGCTAAGTGCCTTATTTGCCAGCCAGGTTGAAAGTTACATATGCTGCATTAAATCAGAAATAAAAGTTGGCAGGCGTATAATCGCGCGCTGCTTCTTTAAGCGTGATCAGTTTGAATTGGTGATGTAGGACACAGCCAGCGCTGATCTGTTCTAAGATGTGTATCTTGCTAAAACACACTTTGTATTGGTTATCTCCTAATTCTCCTTTAATTAGAAACAAACCTGTGTTCAATCCAATGTAGTTGTAAAATCAGGACATTTTATCCTCGTCGCTTGTTTAGTACATTCAGTACATTAGAGTGTTGCAATGGGTGATCTCAATTTTGACACTGTGTGTGTGTTGCAGGTGCTGACACCAGAGGAGCTTGTGAAGGCTCAACGCGCCGTGGCTTTTGGCTGCATTAAATACGCAGACCTTTCACACAACCGCATCAACGACTACGTCTTTTCTTTTGACAAGATGTTGGAAGACAGGGGCAACACTGCAGCCTACCTCCTCTATGCCTTCACACGCATCAGGTGAGCCCTCCAAGGGATGGATATCTTTACCCATGTCAGTTTAGCCCTGCTACATGTCTTGACCCACACCAAATGGGTCCTGCAAAGATCGATATCTTCATCTGCTTCAGATGTACCCTTCAGGGGATTGATATCTTGACCTCCATCAAATTTGGCCTTCTAGGGAGTGATATAAGGACCTGCTGGATATTGAGAACCTGACCCATGTTAGTGAACCAAGCTAGGGATTGATATCTTTCCCTGTTTTAGGTGAAACATACTGAGGCTTGATATCTTCACCTGTTTAGGTGAGACCTGCTAAGGTTTGATATCTTTACCTGTTTCAGATGAAACCTACTGAAGCTTGATATCTTCAACTGGTTTGGGTGACTCGTACTGAGGTTTGATATCCTCACTTGTTTATGATGAGGCCTGCTGAGGTTTGATAACTTCACCTATTTCAGGTGAAACCTACTGAGGCTTGATATCTTCACTTGTTTCAGATGAGGACTGCTGAGGTTTAATATCTTCACCCGTTTCAGGTGAAACCTACTGAGGCTTGATATCTTAAACTGTTTTGGGCGAAGCCTGTTGGGGTTTTGATATGTTCACCTGTTTCAGGTGAGGCCTGTTGGGGTTTGATATGACGTTTCCTTATCCGGAAAATAATTTCTTTGAGTGAACACTCTGAAAATTAAGGTAAGATTGATTTCCACATGGGTAAAAAACAGCTTACCAACACTGCTGCATGGCTCCCATCCAGTTGACCGCTCTCACGCGCTGTTGATCTTTTGTTCTTTTAGCAGTTTGTGCTCATGCTACTGTGTGAATTTTGTATGTGTGCCCTGGACTCTGGGGGCTCTTTGTGTTCACATGCACATGACTGAATACGCGCATTTGCTGTGCAAGCTGTGTGTGTTTTTCAGACTAAAATGTTGTGTTTTTGTGTGTGTTTCTGAGGGATTTATCTTAATTCTGTCCAGAGTGGATGCTCAGCACAAGTGGTCTCATATTCGGACTCTTTATCACCTCACGTTCTGTCAGTGTTTGGTTTTCTGCTTCAGCGAAGCTGTTGACCTGATGTCAGGAGCTCAGGGCATCGCAGTCTCTCCAGCTTCATGGCTCTCATGCAATTGTAGAGCCTGTTTCTGCCTTTAATGGGCTGTTCAAAACAATTGGTAACAGAATATCATATTTAGGGGTAGGTGAAAGTGGAGCCAGCAAGCGGAGCAGTAGCCAAAAAAGTTAATTGGCCATGGCAACAGTTGGTGGGGATTTCAGTTTTTAATTTCTCAGAATGCATCCAATCCATCCTGATCCTCAAATTCTTTGGCAGACGGGATGAACTTAGTTTGTTTTTTGTAACGTGTTGTTCTTATTTTACTGTTGATAGTTCACATAAAATGTGACTTCTCTGTTTTTCTTTGTGTGCTGTCAATTTTGGTTTTGTTTATACATTTCCAGGTTTTCCAATGCCATGTGATAGCTTTGTGCTTTGTGTAATCAACACACCTAAATGTTACTATTTACTATTTCCCCTCTCTCTACTAAATTCAACCTTGCCACATAAAGGCAGGTCATTAATGCCAAGGGCCATCATTGTTATGTATTACGTATCATTACCAGGCGTGACACACCATATTTATCATAACACACTTTTCTATTTACCTCCAGGTCAATAACTAGACTGGCTAATATTCAGGAGGCTGCCTTGCATGAAGCAGCTAAGACCACTGAGGTCTTGCTGGATCACGAGAAGGAGTGGAAACTGGGTAAATGCATCCTGCGCTTTCCCGAGATCCTGCAGAAGATCATAGATGACCTGCTGCTGCACACGCTGTGCGACTACCTTTACGAGCTGGCCACCACCTTCACAGAGTTCTACGACAGCTGCTACTGCGTGGAGAAGGACCGGCAGACAGGTGAGTTCCCTGCAGTACCCCCATCCAGACCTCATTAGTGTGCATACTGAGCAGGGTTTGTATACTCCAAGAACTGTTTCAAGATCAGTCACAGCGACTGAACCTGACCTAGAAATTTCCCCCTAATACCGAGAAAGGAAAACACAGCCAGTGCCCAAAACCTGTAATCATGAGCAGTCATTAGGTTTTGGTGGTTAAATTCCGAGTATGTGGTTTTTACTCCCTACCAGATGCGTAAGAGTAGAATGGCCAAAACTGTATTTAGCTTCAAACTCATAGTTGTTAAAGGTTGTTATAAACTTACATAACTGTAATGAAAAAATGGTAAATACGAGAGTTAATTTGTCAGTAGTGTTGGAGGTTTTTGAATTTGTATTATCCAACCACAATGTTTTTTATAACAGGGAAAGCTAATGTAGGACAATATTAGATAGAAAATCCCATAGCTGTTTTTCCTCATTTGATTCCCTTTTATTAAGAACTAGTTACTGAGGCACTGATGAAGCTACTGTCTCTTGAATTATGCAGCTCCTTTAGTCTTTTAATATAGATTAATGAAATTGAGTTTTACTGAAGAGATTGAAAATACTCCTCTCCTTATGTGGCCTTTGGGTGCCTTGTTTCTCGTGTAGGCACTTATATACCCGGTGTTTTTACAATATTATGAGGTTTTAGAGCTTATTGCTTTAAATACACAGTATCGCAGAGCCATAAGTTTACAAAAATGTTTTAAACAATAGTTTTTCTGTATAATAAAAATGACATCATTTTTGTTATGAATGACCTTCACCTACCGTGACGTGATAAAAAGTCATGATTTTGTTTTATATGAACCCGCCTCTTTAAAATGAGCCACTTTGACCTTTGACCCCTCTGCATCTTTCTTCTCAGGGGAAGTGGTCAAAGTCAACATGTGGCGGATGCTCCTGTGCGAAGCCACTGCAGCAGTGATGGCCAAAGGCTTTGACATTCTGGGTATCAATCCAGTTGAGAAGATGTAAACAGGTCAGTGTTTTTCTCCACAGAACATAAGGCCCTTTTCCAAAACATCATGTCTTAATTTAATTTTATGGTATATCAAATAAAAGTCATGTGACTGCCTATAAAGATTTTGACTTTGTGTTCATTTTTCCTCACATAAATGTCAGATTACACATCTGGACGTGATCTTGAAGAATCACCAAAAAGTCAAAGCTGTTGTACCGATCTACGGTACAAGATTCCATGATACGACTTAATATAGATTTTTTTCTTTTCAGGCAACGAGTTCACTTATCTTTGGTTCACCTAAGGCTTTAATAATGTTAATTCCTTTACCTATTGGGCTTTTGGTTTTTATTCCATAATATGCATAAAATATTGTTTTCCCCTAAATTGTAATGCAATAAATCAATTTCCAAATATGTTTTTTATTTACTTGGGTATTTTTGTATTTGGTTTTCATTTAGCTAGCAACTTTCAGTGAATTATTTAGAGATAGTAGCTTATTTCATTAAAGGTTTTTAATAGAGTTCAGTGTTTGTCTTGCTCTCACCAACAGGATTAAATGAATCAGGGCTGATAAAAGCAGCATCCACGTCAGATAATTTGTATGAAGATTAAGTGAAGTGATTTAATTCACTCACTACGTCATTGTTATTTACTCTTAGGTGCTCTGTAAATGGAATTTTCTTGATAATTTTAGGTCTGGAATCTAAATTATTTATCTGGGCACTTAATTACTTGCTTGAGTCCAGGTGCATCCATTAGTTTA
>JAZGTI010007527.1:0-11139 GCA_036877585.1 Botia kubotai | reverse complement strand
TCATTAAACAAATTTCGCGTTCGTCCATCTTGGCTACGGTGTCGTGCAAAAAACCCTTTTGAGCATGCGCGATATTACAACAAATGTAAACACACAAATCAGATATGGGTCACAATTAAAAAGACAGTGTAAACAGATGGTCCAAAAAATCGGATATAGGCAACAAATCGGAATTAGGCATCAAGACCTGCAGTGTAAACGGGCCTATGAAACCCAGTGTTAAAAAAGACATGTTTCAAGTCACAAAACATACCATCTTACTTTGATGACAAAACTAGTTACTTCTGATTAAATAATGGCAGATTTTTGGGAGGCTAACTAATTTAAAGTGCTAAAGACATTTAATGTACTTGAGATAGGGGACTAAAATTATTATTAAATCTTGTCAGTGTGTGTGTGTGTGTAGGGTAGGGTTGTCACGATACCATAAACACGTTACGATACTAAACCAGCTGAAGTATCACAATACCAAGTAGTACCATGCAATATTGTATTAATTCTTATCTCAAATCTACGAAATGAAGCAATTTTCAGAAATATGATTGTTGGTGTGATATTCCGACCATAAATGTTTAAACTGAAGTCGAAATCATTTTTGGATGCACACTAACCTGCAGATTCTTAGCATTATAATACAAACTCTAGAGTCATAGAGCGTGATGGGCACAAGTACCTGAGCACTTGAGTACTCCGTTATAATGATCACAAACTGCAAAAACAAAATGTTAACAGCTTTATAACATTTTTATTTTTATGACTTGGTATAATTAGGGGTTGAACAATATGAATTGAATCGAATAACAAGTAGGATGGCTGGTATATACATTTTAATATCACCACATATGTATAATATAATGAACCAAATAGCTGAAATAAAATACTAAACGCTTTTCACAATATTTACCCAAAATTTTTTGAAAGTCTGTCGACTTAGACATTTTCATACTTGTACACTAACCAACAATTTAAAAATGTAAAGTACAGATTCATCACCCACTACAGCAAACTGTGGTGCATTTGCAGGTAATTTCCAATGGGTCCACTGGCACATTCAATGGACATCTATGACAAAAGCTTATGCATGAATAATGCAAATATTTATAATTATCTGCATACACACACAATCCTATTGTTCTGGATTAGTTAGGAGCACCAGCCCTTTTAGGATATGCTGCAAGGCTGTTATAATTTATGATGAGCACCCGGACAACATGTTACACTCACCGGAGATGTCTGGACACACATCAGGCTTCTGAATTGCCTTTTCAGAAACTCAAAAGCAGATAAGCTTCTTTATGTTCCCCAGGCTTGTACACACATTGACATCAAAATAGGCACTCTGAGCATCCGAGCATGTTTGACCCCCAAAGTCTGGTTCATTTGACCAGTATGATCGCTACAAAACCGTGCCCAGGCGCAATTCGTTCAACCATGCTCTGGCCCGTTTGAAGTGGTAGGCCGGTTCGTTTGGACTCTGGCGTGGTTCACACGTATTGCATGCACTACCACCATCATTATAACAGCAAACATTTTCTGTTAGTAGCTGGATAGGACATCTGTCAATTAATTTAATTAATTTGAGTATATTTAGGTTTATAATGGGTCTGGTTCTCATCTTGCTGATGAACAATAATTGTACTGTGTGAGTAAAGCTGCAAATTTGTCCATCAAGTCAACTGTCTCAGTAATATTCTTATGTTATGTGATATGTGCTGTACAATCAAGTGAAACATCACTACTCAGCAGAAATTATAAACAACTTAGGCAGTGTATTAGCAAAAACGCTTTTCTTCAAAACAAAAAGTCATTATGAATGACATAAGTGTGCTTCAGCTCAGAACTGTAAGTGCAGGCCAGCGGGGGCGGGGAAAAAAAAAAAAACATACAAATCGCACTAACTGTGCGTTCACACCACCGCCGGCGAGAGCATCAAAATTCGCTCTGGCCGCCCTGCCAGCAACGCTGTAGAAAAATTCATTGACGCTCTGACGATCGAACGCCTGGTCTTGTATTTAAAGCGGCCGCAAAGCAAACAAGCATGTCGATCTTGTGCAGACTGACCACAAGTGGGGTGTAAATTAACCTCATTAAATATTTTAAACGTGAAAATAAGAAATTATGGGGTAAATTATGGGGAAACCCGCCACAGCAATAATTAACTTCTCCTCCATTTTTCTTGGGAACTAATGTGGCCGGAACCAAAGTTTACAGGACTGCATTCTTTGAAAACCTCTCAAGCGGTGAAGTTCTACATTCGGATTGGTTGCCGCCGAGCCGCGTCATAGCTCATTACCATAAAGTTGACCTGACTTCAACTCTCCCCGACGCCCACACCGCCCAAAATGCGCCGCGCCGGTTTCGCCGTTTTTCGCCACCTGCTCACATTAAAAATGAATGACTTCCGGCCACTTTGACGCTCTCGCCGGCGGCGGTGTGAACGCACAGTAAGGCTTCGTACAAGGCAACTGTGCCTAGTGTGAGTACACCCTAAAAGCAGCACCTTATACTGTGTGAATCCATATCATACTTATTCCCCATCCTACATTTCAAGTACTTATAAACGTACTCCTATACTAGAGTAATAGAATATGATTTTCTAAATCAAAACTGCTTTCCTATATGAACAATTGTTGTCATTATATAAACCAAATGACTAATATCATCCTAAAGGAATTTAAAAAAATAACCCTAATGAAAATAAATGTTCCTGGGTGACTGTCTTTCTCTGTTGAACTAAGAATGTGTGTATTTTTCATTTCAAGCCCAAGAGTTAGAATTATCAGAATCATGACTGAGAATTGGATAAAGGGGCTGTTCCAAATACAAACCATGAGCAGAAAGCTAGTAAAGCTAAAGCAAATGTTTTTTTGACTACAATACACTACCAGTCAACAGTTTAGAATTACTTGTCTGAATTGTTTCTTATGATCTCAAGTCTTTCAATCTAAAGAGGTTTTAGATGTTTGAAATTAGTATTGCAGACATTAATATAATTATGCCAACTTTAATTTCTGTCATAAAAATACAACTTCATTAAAAAATGGTTTAGAAATGGATGACTTGGACTAAACAATAACAAAAAAAGCAGCCATTAAGGGCCCAGCATAAATGGGAACTCCTCCATTATTGTTTAAAAATCATTGCAGGGTGATGCTTAAGGAAACTAAATGGTAAAATAACAAGGGAACATTTTTTGCAAATTCTAGGCAATGTGTGGCTACATTAAATGTTAAAATATAACCTCCCCTTAAGTAACTTTTTGTTATCTGACTATTTGTTAAGGTGCTGCTAATTAAAATTATTTTGCAGACATTATTTAAAAGTAAATCTAACAGACAATAAACTCAGATCATTCGATAATTTATGTAAATGTGCTTAGTGCACAGTTGCTTCATGCATCTTGAAGATGTTGCTACAGTTCTTATAAATGTAATCTTTTTTGTGTTTGTTTCTTTCTTCAGGTAATGCTAAGGCCCCGTTTACACTGTCAGTTAAATGCGACCTAATTCTGATTTTTTGCTCATATGTGACACAGATCGGATCTGTTCTGTGACAGTGTAAACAGGAAAAAAACGCATGCATTCGGATATTTCGAGATCGGTTTCAGGCCTCATTTATATGTGGAAATAAATCAGATATAAATCAGATATGGGCCAATGCGACTGTAATGTAAACAGGCAGATCGGATTTTCTGAGGCATTGCGTTCTGTACGTCATTAAACTGCGACAATTTGGTACTTTCTTGTCGTTAAATGACAAGAAACACACGAAACATGGAGGAGGCATGTGTAGGGCATTCAACTTCGCATACTATATTATTATAGCAAGTGTAAACACACTTGTCACAATTAAAAAGACCGTGTAAACAAACGGTCCAAAAAATCGGATATAGGAAACAAATCTAAATTAGGCATGAAGACCAGCAGTGTAAACGGGGCCTATCTCAATCTATATTAAAAATTTATACCGATATTTCCTACTGACACACTAAATCAAAAGATATAAACAATTTTTTCACACTACACTGATTACTGCTAAAATACATCTACCGGAGCATTAACCGTAAAAAAAACTATATTAAAAAATAACATTTTTTTTAATTCCACTTTGCTTTCTTTTAAACAGAGGAAACTCCCAACTCCTGCAATGTATTTGACCAAAACAAACTAATTGAAGCCAAGTCTACAACCACACTTATGTTCGCAAGAAAAATCCTAAACCATGACAGACTGGGAAGAAGCCAAAAAATGCCCAGTGTTACAGCTGAACTTCCACAGAAAAGCAAACAAATTCTTATCAAGTCAGCATATTCACTCCAGCTAAAAGCAAACTGAAAAGTTACTTAAAAGAAATACATGCAACTTCCAGATCAAAAGAAATATTGTACATATTATTGGAGTGTCAGTACTCAGGTGGTCACCACATTGACCATGTGTTTAAAGAAAGAGGTTTCACATCAGCTGTTTGCACTGCAGCAGCTCTGATATCTGGTAGCATGGTTCAGACAGTTTAGAAAAGTTTCCCCCACAGCATGCTTACAAATAAATAGATGCTCCTCACTAGCAGAAGGCCTGCCAGAGAATTTCCTTTTACAGCATCCAAGGAATTTTTTATCAGATTACTGTACTTTGTTTCTCTCCAGCTACAAAGGAATTTCAGACAACAAACTCCAGACGGTGTAACAGTGTAATGACATGCATTAAAAACAACATGTTTGCAAAACAAGAAAAGAGTTAAAATATTGTCCTATGTCAAAAACCCTTCTGGACAAAGACTAGTGCGGACATACAGAAGATCTGATCTTCAAATTCACCACATTAGGTAACAGGTTTAGCACAAACAGCTATGAACATCATAGCTAAGTGACATCACCAACAATCACGAAGCACCAATTATAATGTTTCAATAACTTCAGACAGAATAATGGAAAAGAGCATTTCTCCCAATAACACAATGAAGTAAAAAAATTTAGCTTCACAGCTGACATTCAGGAAAATTAGGTCTTTCCACTTGGCAAAACAGAATAAGGAAGTAGCACAGCACAGTCAGTGATAACACAACCAACCTCACAACAGCTCCAACTTAATTTGATCTTGTGGCCTGAACAACATGTTTTTGCTGTACACGTTCCAGCTAAATTCCATGTCAAAGTGAGGACATTACAGACAAGAAGAAATTAATCTCATTCATTACTCACTTATGACATTATGCCTGGTCTGATAAAAGGGTGTGTTACTCTGGATGTGTCAATGAACTATATGTTGGAATAGTGCCCTTTGATGGAAATGCTTTTCTCTGGCATACTGTGTCACTAAAAAGTATTCAGGATTTTCAAATAACTTTGTGACCAAGCCAAAATTGAACAGTCTTAAAAAATCAGTTGTTTCCAGAATTGTTTTAAAAATTAAGACAGTTAAATTAAGCACTGGTGATACCAGAACTAATTCCCGAGGCGTAGCATTGCAGGGACAATGTCACTTAGAGATTACAATCTATACTGATATCCAAAAGACTGTAGGCTGAGACCACACAAGGGCTGATCTTTCGTCCATCACCATTGTGCTCTGCCAGAGGTAAGTTGTTGTATTAAGTGTGCTGTAGCATGGGTCTCACCTCGCAGTGTGGAGATGCACCAGCATAATTCAGTTCATCATCTTCATTTTCATCATCATCTGGTTTTCTCCAATATGTCGCCATTATTTTACTTCATAGAAAAGCCGGAGCACCGTTGCAGCCCGCATCTAGTGATATCTCCTCCAATCACTTCTGAGGTCACACCTTAACATCAAACTCAAATCCATTTTCCACCTGTGTGGATAAAAGACCTTGAAGGATCAAGAAAAGCACTTCAAACTGAAAATTTTTCATTACTAACAAACATTTATGACCTAAACTGGCTGGAACAATATTTTTAAAAACAGCTATATAAGTGTTGGCTTGACAACATAGTAAAGTGGAAGAGGTAGTAGAACCAAACACTGTTAAAATTTTACTTTTGTAGCTTACACACTAATTCAATGCAAACCTCTAATTTCAACTAAGAATAAACAGGAAAGCAAATTACACTCATTCGATCGCGTTCGAAGAAAATGATAAAACAGGATATAATATTCTCGGACTGTTCACTAAAAGTTTTGATCTGGTGTCTGAGCAGCTAACAGCGCTGGAAACTTTCTGATGTTGTTTACTCAAAACACAACTATATACACACTTAAAAATCATCAAACTTTCTTTTACGGAGTCATTCAATACATCCCGCTACGGAATGCGTGAGTTTGAGAGTTCTGAGTGATATACTAAGCCATGCACTCCAGTTAGCTTGAGTAGCTAGCAAAACAAAGTAATGGCTAATGGTTTTGTAATGGCTAGGCAGCCCCTACCTGTTGGGAATACAGCGCTGATGTAACGCTGTGAACACCAAATTGTGGAGAAAAAAACTCACAAATTTACTAAACTCGTCTAAACAGAACAGAATGTTCGTGTCATCTCGCGGTTACGTTCGTTTCTGACGGATTAAACCAGTAAGGAAGTTTTATTATACGCCACTCCAGCTCAACGCACACACGCGCTCGAAACACTAGCTGGGGTCAGGGCTCGAGAGCTCTCGGAATTCTTGGAAACGTCACATTTGCGAGCTGGCAACCCTTCGTCCAATCAGATTCCGATAAACTTTTCCCGTTTAAATTTCATCCAATGGGCAGTGTTGTTACCAATAGCATGCTAACGAAACGTGTTGTCCCTATGAGTTACAGTTTATTGAGTTACACTTATCACAAGCCTTTAATGAACGCATAAAAACAATAAAACTATAATCTTTTAATTTCAATGTATGTTAGAATTAAACTACTATACAATAAATAAAAATAGATATATATAATATTATAAAATATAAATATAATAATAATATATAATATATATTCTAAAAATATTATAACATCTAATTTCTAACATTAATTTAAAGCCCAAACTATGCTCAGTGGTGCAATTTATATGTTCTCTTTCAACTAATTTAAAAAAATCAAAAAAAGTGTTTGTTTTTAAGTGTGAAATACAGACTTGACCCATAAAGATGTGTCCCTCCTCCTACTTTTTAATTGTTTAGCTGTGATCAGTGTTGCCAACTTAGCAATTTTGTTGCTAGATTTAGCAACTTTTCATAATACCCTTACCCTTTCATAACTTTTTTTCAAAAAGCACCTAGGAACAAATTGAGCAATTTTTAAAAAGTGACTCAAATCAAAAGAGCAGTGGCTGCAGGCTTCACTCAGTAGAGTGCGGGGGTGGGGCTACATAAGGTCTAAATAGCCAGGCACAGCTGCAGCAGCAAAATTTGTTGGCTGAGTGCAACAGCAGTAGCACACATTTCACATTTTTAAGTAAATTAGTGAATTAAGTGAAGAGTAACCACAGTTAAAATTTAGTTACTGTAGCTGCTCATTAATTTTTAACTGAACATGTCTCAGTCGAAATTGTAGTATTTTTCATACAAATCTAAATGGACATATTTCAAATAATGTTTTTGCTGAGATGGCCAGTCAATTTGAGAAAACATTAATTATATTGTATACTACATAAAGATGCAGTTTTGAGTTGCGATTACGCAATGACGCCATCACGCAAAGTAATATGTTAATAAAAACCTATTTATTGTGCATCTGGATGTAATGTTTTAATATAATATAATACACGGCGCCTCAGGGAGTAGAGACATGACGGGCTTACGCTTGTCAGACACTATGCGACGACGTCACTGATATGCAAATTAACAACATTTAGCTACTTTTCGGCCAGGCTTTAGCTACTTTTCATTGGAAATAGTTGGCAACACTGGCTGTGATATGCTACTAGCACAAATGGGACAGTGCTGTGGACTGGAACTTTTTGGACTTTTTGTCATGTCTCTAAACACAAAAACGACAGTGTTGTTGTTAATGTACACGGTTTAACTACACCATATACAGATACTGTTTATAGTAACTCTTCTCACAAAAATACAACCGTGTACAAAAAACACATCTATTTATGTAAACATGCTAAATACATATATCATTGCCTAGAGAGAATTATATAGGGAACAGAAATATTATTTTAGCAATACACAAAAATATTATTTTTGTGTAGCACAGATAATAAAAAAACGTGATGAAACATTTTGGCTGTTTACACAGTCAATAATCTGAATTAACTCAAGTTCAGTTAAAGGCTTCTTATAGTATCTATGGATATAGAATTTTTTTCAATTTCAGTCTTCCACTGTCTGCAATAACTCAGTGGAGCAGGGTCGGTCAGTTCTTGCATGAGATTGGCAGTGGCTAAGAAAAGTCTGTGTACACACACTGTGCTCTGCAAAGTGGACACACAAGAAGTGGCTGCTATGCTCACCATCCCATCATGCTTCATCCATCATCTCATTACCATCACAATACACTTTAAACATTGACAATATTCATGAGAATGTGATATATATATATACGTATATATATAAAATTGAACATTATATATTACATACTATTTACATATTTTTCTGGAAATAAGTCAGTATCATTGTACATGCTTAGAAACACAAAGAGAAAGAGCGAGAGAGCTCTGCAAAATTTGTTCAGTTTCCAGAGTCGCACACAAATTCTCCTTTCATTCCCAGTCAGCAGAAGGGGCCACCTGTTGCAGGGATTGAGTGGCCTTTGTCCCAAAGGCATCCTGACCAGGAACTTTCACAATACTTCCCTGCAGCCCAGGGAATTCCTCTTTCTGTGGTGTGAAAGGAAGCTCAAGCAGCAGCAGACACTCTCCAGGGAAGAATTACAGATGCATGTCCTTGTTCCGACCAGCTTGGAAATATGACTGCCAGTTATAACACTAAGAAAGGAACAGTGTCTATCCTTGTCTGAACCTTGTATATTCCAATTCAATTTAAGAGGGGCAAAACACAACACACCAATCTGCTTACCTCACTGAGTGTGTCTTTTTTAATCCCACAGAGGATAGATTACTACTCGTACTTAAACCTCTATTTTTTCATGCAAGCTGACTCTTTATAGCCAACCATATGATCGTTATTAGCTATTGCTTGAAACTGCTGAAAGGAAACACAGATCTAACCAAAACCATAGTTAAATAGGCAAACAGAGAGTGAGCCGCCTTGTTTTCGCAGCACACTGAAACTCCATCCTGCTGAGTCGTGTCAGGTGTATGAAATGGCACAAAAGCTCCTCCCATTTTCGATTGTGAATATTTACTCACTTGATCAATGCCCCACTTTTATTTATCTTGCAAATCTTGAGAACAAAACTGTAAAATCAGGCCTAAAATAAGCTTGATGTTGTGTTTATGCATTGCTTGTTTGCAATGTGTTTGGCTTTTAAGATTTTTTTTTTTGGATCAATGTAAGATAACATAAAACTGCAGAAAACTTGCTGCCACAATGCTAGGATATTGTTAAATGATTGCCAACAAGTTTAAATGTGTTGCTTTGCAGTTGCAAGGGATTTGTTGTGGTGTTCTGGGCGGTTGCTTATTGGCCCAAATGAATGGAATGAGGCAATATATACAGTATATATTTTTTGTCATTTCCTTAAATCTCTAGTCTGGACAAAGAAACCTCCATGCCAGTTGAATACACAACACATTGTCTACCTTTAGGCTAATTAGAGGGTAGCGCTGACACACTACAGCAATCTACATTACTTGAAAACCATTGTAACAGGATACAGTTGGCCTTAAACATGACTTAGTAATGTGATTACTTAAAGAGCACATTCTTGAAACCAATGACTGTCACAAATGGTGTTTTGTTTCTTCACAAGTTACGCAATACAAGCCAAGAATTTTATTCCCATTTAAACATTTATGAACTTGTGAATTAAACCACATAGATCAACAAATCAAATACTTTTAGTCTATAATTTCATAATCAGCACTCTCTCCCTGTAACAATGAGTCATGGACAGGTGGATCCATCTGCAGCTCTTTTATTAAACAGAATCGTAGTCAAACAGGTAATGGTCAAATAACGGGAAACAGAGCAATGGGGATGAGACAAAATCAAAAACAGGTACACAGGCGGTGGTCAGGGCAGGCAGCAAACAAACAAAAACAATAGACAATCCAAGTAACACCAGGTGATCAGACAGAGAATAAATGCTCTGAAATGTTTGATCGGCAAAAAAAGACATCGCAATGAACATGACTAGGTCCGGGGGTTTAAATAACCCGGTTAATTAGACACATGTGGCAAACAGGACGTAATCAACCCTAGGTATGGGGGAACATGGGAAATGTATTCTGGATTGGTATGAATATTTTGGCAAAGGCTTCCTCTGGTGACGCGGATGAGGCGGAGCGGTGGCCTCCTCCGCAACACTCCCTCTCTCCATGTGCGGGGATCTGTGTGTAAAAAGCATATTCTTGCTTATTTCTGAAGGTGCTGCTGCTTATAGTTTTCTTCACTTTCAGTGAGTTCAGATAAACAATCTTTACATTTAATATCAGTAAAGCAGGTGGTGCTGGAGCGATGACCGTTTGCTTATAATACAGCAACACTTCAAAAGACTTTAAATAACACTTTAAATCAGACTCCAAGATTGCCACCTTATCACATTTGTCACATTTATGCATATATTCATACTTTATACATATTGTCTCTCTTTAATATACTGTATATATGATGTACCTCAAAAGATAAACGACTGTTTTAGAAACAAGGTTCTCTCTATCAGAACTGCATAGTGAAAGGCATATCAAGTATATAAGTATAACAACTAAAATAATAAATCAAGATATGATTGCGGCACACTGCTGTAAAACAAGTGTGTATAGTATAATAATGTATATATGTATGACATAGGCTTTGGCTGGCAGTGGTGGAAAGAGTACTGAAAATTTATATTCAATTACAAGTACCGTTACATTGCTGAAATTATACTCAATTACAAGTAAAAGTACTGGTGTTAAAAAGTACTTAAGTAAAAGTACAAATTACTCTTCATAAAAACTACTACTAATTACTTTTTAGCTGGTGGTATTTATTAAATTATCCATAATTGCGGAATCAGACAAGATCCAGACAATAAAACACATTTTACAAAACACATTTAAAGATACTATAAACACTTTTGAAACTTTGTAAACAGCATTAACTGA
>JAZGTI010007526.1:0-21519 GCA_036877585.1 Botia kubotai | reverse complement strand
TGTTGTATTTGTGTATATCAGTAGCTAAGAACAAAAACAAGCCAACAGTTAGCCGGTTAGCTCCCAGCAGCTGTGTTTGGATCTTCTCATATACACCCCGATTACAAACAATAACGCCACAGATTATTATACCAACAACACGATCTTTCCCAGTCTGCTTTCCCAGGAGCAGGAAATCCAGGCGGATTTTTATCCTTCCTCTGCTAACAGCTAATGCCGTTTGAAGTAGTTCATATGACTCTGTTCTTCACGACAGCTGTGTTTTCATGTCAAATAAACCCGTGCTTTTCATTTATGTCGAAGTCGATCCCTCTTTGTTGTTTTTTGTAATTTGTCCGCATTTAAATGGCCAGTTCTAATCCAGTATATTCGGTGAGCCCAGTCAGCACAAAAGTGTTTTTAAAGGGCTGTAACAAAGGACGCATGACAAAAGAGCTCCAGTGCAGCAGACACGTACTGAATCCCACTGTCATACATAATTATACTGCACTGACATCAGTCTTTAGTCTACATTGTCTTCTGCATGCAGCAGACACATGGTCTGCTTGTAACTAATGCATAATGTTAGTCTACTAGTAATGTTAGCTCGAATCTAGTCAAAAACAAGTGTTTCCTGTCTGATCTGCAGATGAACAGTATGTCAGCCCTGTCAGTGGATAGGAACATTTTGCTTTTAAATATTTCAGTAAATAGATTAAATAGTGTATCTGGATATGGATTACTTCTTTATGGATACACTGCTTTGTCCAAATTACCGGTCAGTTATGAAAAATAAGTGTTTAAATTCAGTAAATTCTCATTTGCTGACTACAGTTTTGATCCATACTCAGATTTGTCTGCTGAAGGAAAGGAGCATCATTGCCGTGCAGCTGCTTCTGTTGAGTCATTATTTGCTGGTAGATTTAGCAACAATCCAGGAAATCTGGATTTGGGAGAATCCAGAGATTAGTTCGATTATTAGATGAATCAGATGAATAAAATCAGTTCTTTTAACTCTAAACTCATGGATGAATCTTCTGAGAGCTGTGATGAATCAGGTCATTTCACTTCAACATAAAAGAATGTAAGTCTTTTGTTTAGAGAAGATAAAGTCTGTTTGAGGTCTGTTTGCATTGACAATATTTCAATGAAATGACATTTTTCGTTTTCAAAATGTGTGTCAGTAGGAATTTGTGTCAAAATACTGTATGACAGTAATAATGAGAACAATGTGTATATGTGCAGTCGACTATTATGACAGTAATATATTAAACATGGTGTATTAACAGCTACATTTGGAGACCATTTAAAAGATCTTCCCCACTAAGGTGTGAAGGTTGTTGATGTGTGTCATCCGTCATATTTGATAATGCCATTGTTTTCCACATGTATCTTCAGGATCCCAGCTGAACGCACAACTCGAGGGCTGGTTATCTCAAGCACAATCTACCGCAGGTCCAGCCAGAGCCATAATAGCCCCGTATGTGAAATACAGCAAGAGTGAAAGAGCATTTCTGAGCTGCGTTTCTGTTCTCAAACTGCTGTCTTTTCAGGCACGCTGGCTACACCTACTGCGGCGCATGTGCAGCACACGCATACAAGCAGGTGGATCCCTCCATCACGTAAGTGTTTTTCATCAAAACGTGCTTATATTCACCTACAGTAGCCATAATAAAGCGTTTGCCGTGGGGAGGGAGGTAATGGCAGCCTGCTCTCGTACCCGCAGCCGGAGAGTGTTCATCCTCGGCCCCTCCCACCATGTGCCACTCTCTCGCTGTGCCCTCTCACCAGCCGAGGTCTACAGAACACCACTGTATGACCTGAGGATCGACCAGAAGGGTAAAGAGTCTCATTTCCTCTCTGCCCTGCCCACTTTTGGGAAAAAATTGAAGGGATAATTTACCTAAAAATTAAAATGACTTCATTTACTTACCTGCGTGTCATTCCAAACCTGCATGATGTTTTTGGTTCAGAAGAACACAAAAGATGTTTTGAAGTTTGTTGGTAACCAAACAACAGCGGCAACATGTGACTTACATTTGATGGACACAAAACGACTGAGACATTTCACCTAATATCTTCTTATGGGTGAATTCAAACACACATTGAGTGGCAATTCACATGGAAACACATGTATTCAGCTTGTTTCTCTAGCTCATTCAAACAGAGCCTGTCAAAATGATTTCTGTCGATTTGCAAGTCAAAAATAACTACATTTATCATCACAAATTTGTATTCACAAGATGCTGATAGTGTTTAATAGCTGTCATTAGCCATTAGCCTGACAAATGTGTGCAATACAAAAACAACGTTTTAAAGTATAAAGTTTTTTGATATCTGTTCTGTTTATAATATCCTAATGCAATTGCAATTCAGTGCAATTCCTAATGCTAAAGAGATTTAAGTCACAGCCCATTCTCTATCTCCTCTCTCTCTCTCTTTCCCCCCGTCAGTTTATGCTGATCTGTGGAAAACGGGCATGTTTGAGAGGATGAGTCTGCAGACAGATGAAGATGAACACAGCATTGAGATGCACCTGCCTTATACAGCTAAAGCCATGGAGAGGTAACAATCACACACGAGCTCTGTTCCAAAACCTCGTAAGAATGCTTCTTTCTTTACTGGATGTGCTCTAGGTAGAAAGCAACTCCTGTAAGGAAAGAGTTACGTTATTGATGCAGGTTCCACCATTCGCTTGTGTTATTCCATTCCATACTGTAACATGAACAACTTGGTAGTGTGTATTCAAGCAGTTTTGTCAGTTGACTGAGCAAATATATTTAGAAGGGTTTTCGACATGTATAACAAAAGCTATTTATAAACATGAAAACATTAGGTCTGTATTGGTCAGGTGATTTTGATTGGCAGGTGATTGTACTGTGTTTGTTATAATCACAGTCATAAAGATGAGTTCAGCATTGTGCCTGTGCTGGTGGGAGCGCTGAGCGAGTCTAAAGAACAGGAATATGGGAAACTGCTCAGCAAATATCTGGCTGACCCATCCAATCTCTTCATCATCTCCTCTGACTTCTGCCACTGGGGTGTGTATCAGCTCACACACTTTGAGAAAACAACATTTGCAAATACTGAGTGATGGGCTTTACAGAACACGTTTGCTAAACTGTGTCATGTCTTCGCAGGTCAGCGTTTCCGTTATACATACTACGATGAGAGTCAAGGCGAGATCTACAGATCCATCGAGCACCTTGATAAAATGGTAAATCTGTGTTAAAGCTTTGTGGTAAAGCTTTACATGCATGTGGCCATTTATGTTTTTTTTTTTTTTTAATGTGGTACCACTTGCTGTTGCTAATCCATTCGGCGGTTCTAGAAATAAAAAGTGAGGAATTTTTCTGTGAGCTACAGAGTCGTTGTTTTGGTTACTTTGACGTCACAGCTTGTGATTCAAAGAGAGACTTTAATACTTTCCACACGAGACGGTTTTTCAGCGATTTTTGTTGACAGCAGCCGAGCCTCTCTTAAGACCAGCCAAGAGAAGTGCTTTTACCCCTGTGCGTTCATTTATAATAATGGACGAGAATCACATTTGATCTGCAGTTTTGGAATATTTATTATTGTGTGTTACTTAAACATACAGTATGCAGTATTTAAATATGCAGTATGCTTTTTAAAAAGGTCACTGTTACATATTGTATCATACTGTTATTGATGTTAATATTGAAAAGGGGAATCAGATGTGGAAAGCTTTATTGGTGTCTGTGTAATACATGTTAATGGATTGTTTTAGGGTATGGGAATTATAGAACAGCTGGACCCCATCACCTTTAGCAATTATCTGAAGAAATATCATAATACTATTTGTGGTCGCCATCCCATCGGTGTGCTTCTGAATGTAAGTACTTACTAACAATGGTTTCCTGTATTTCCCCTGAGTCATTTTAGTACATTCATGTTGTCTTAATAAAGCAGAGCAGGGGCATTAAAAAATAAAGCAATAGTGGTTTGCTCGTAAGCATGGTGATTAGTCCAGCACTTTACTGTTGCTGTTCTGTTTAATGTCATTTTCTTCTGATTTATTTGATGTCAGCTTTTCGTTTGGGTCCACTATTCCTTCAGATTTGTGTTGTCAGGGTAAATTAATCAGTGTGATTCTTCCCATGATTCTCTTACAGGCCGTGTCGGAACTGAAAAAGAGCGGCATAGACATGAACTTCTCTTTCCTGAACTATGCGCAGTCGAGTCAGTGTCGAAACTGGTCAGACAGCTCGGTGAGCTACGCTGCTGGAGCGCTTGTCGTTCATTGAAGTTCAAGTCTTCCAGGAGCTGCGGAGTGTTCTAGAAGACCCCAGAATCCTGGCCCGCCTCTCTATCCGCCTTTGCCCCTCCCACCTGTCCTGTTCCGAATCATAGATCCTCTCCCGTCTGCTCTTACTCTCTGCCTCTTCTGTTGAAGGTCATAGGATCCTCACACATACTCTGGGTCCAGATGTAACACGTTAGATTCGAACCTCCTCCGTTTCCCTGCCGCCCTGTGCCGTGTTCTCCATGTGAGGCAACTTGGATGATGCTGTAGCTTGAAGTGCAGTTGTAATCTGGGTGTTGCCAGGTCAGATTTTTGGTTGTATTTGTGTAGTTGGGGAGGTTTTAGTCAGTGAGCCCTTGATGTAATTTCAAAGACGTTATGATTCACTTAAAGTTTAAAGTCAATAAAAAGAAAACAGTCGACATTTCACTCTTTTTGTCTGCATATATAATCATCATAGAAATGACGTATCTTGTCGAATAAGAAAGTAACAATAACAAAAGAATTTAGTGACAGACGACACGTACATGCTGAGAAGTTTTAGTAACTACTGCATTAGTTCTTTAAAAGCGTCCTGTTGTCATTTTTAACAAAGGGCTACAGAATACCCACTAACCCTCCACTGTACCAGATATACCAAAAACATTTTCCTTTTTGTTTGTAGTTGAATTTAAGTCTTTTCTCTTATTACTTATTTTGCTGTTTATTTGACTATTATTTAATCTGTTTTATTTGACATGTAATCTCAGACTGTGTGGTGGTGTATTGAGATTGTGAACTCTCCTGTAGCTGCAGTACAGGTTTCATTGAATGCTAGTTTATGTGGACACAATGCTCTGAAGAAGAGTGCTGATCTATCAGCCCTGCTTTGTAACGCTTCGGGAATTATAACAGTAAACCTGTTTATTTTCAATCATTTGACCTTCTCATAGAAGTTAGTGGCCATGTTTAATAGCTGAGCACTAGTTAGTGATGCACACCTGTAATGAGGAACCCCCAGAGGTGCAGTGTTGGGGCTCCACCTCCCATGACGGAGGCATGTTGTTTAGCTTTCTTCTCATCTGATCCAGACCTCCCAAAGAGCAAAAACATCAACGGGACAACAGCAAAGCTCCTGTTCATCTCCACAAACATCTAAACGTCTCAGACCAGATCCTCAAACAGAAAACAGATAAAGCATTTCATGCCATGCAGATGTGCCTTGGGTCAGTGTTAAATGATTTTGTTTGTTTTTTAGTCCTGTGCGTTTCACCCTCCATCTGCCCTGAGTCTTCAAGAGCTTCATTTCATCAGTGTCTAGTTCCGTGGGATCAGTTTTCCCTGTACATGAACAAAGCAGAGGAGATTCCTTAACTTCACCAGTTCATTGTGAGCAAGTCCAGCACAGCACCTGTTCTGAAGATATACTCTCACCCTGTACTGTTAGACTCGTTTCAAGGTTTTTGTTAGTGCCGTTTATTATTATTATTATTATTGTTCTAACTCACATTGTTATTATTATTGAATAGAAAAAACAGTTGACATGTTGTCAAACCTGTGTCAGAATAAACTGATGCGCTCCTTAGAGTCATTTTTGAATCTCAGGTTACACTGAAGCAAAATCTTGCCAGACATGACACAAGAGTCATGGCTGATGTTGCAAAAAAAAACAATAAAGTGTAATGACAAACGTTACTATCATGTCGTGTTTCTCGTTTTATGATTCCTCGTGAGTTTTTATGACATGTTTATTAACACTTAATAAGAAATGTTATTGATGTCAGAGCACATGAGTCTTTGATGTGCTGCTGTCCTGAGGCGTCTCTTTCTGCTCTGCTTTTCCATTTGGAATCTCTCAGCGTTTGTTTGAGTTGTGCCACAGTCATGTCTAAGAATTAACAAAATGTCTAGCTTTCGGGTTAAAGATTAGGGACGTCTGCTATCTTACTAGTTACCATTATATTTATCCAAAATATGTGGAAGTTATTTCATCTAGTCTTGGCATATAATTGCACAGCATAATGACAGACGTTTAAAGAATAAACAGGCATATCATATGAAATCCTTAAATTGCTTTCACAGGCTTTAATATTGAAAACAGAGCAGTTATGCCCATCTACTGCACATTTACATTTAGCAGACGCTTTTATCCAAAGCGACTTACATTGCATTATACTACACATTGATCACTATACATTGAATATGTGCAATCCCTGGGATCGAACCCATGACCTTGGCGTTGTTAACGCCATGCTCTTACCGCTGAGCTACAGGAAAGCTAGTAACATGCACTCATGTTACTTTACACATATTTTAAATTGGAGTACATAGTGGGCTTTGTTTGCTAAATTCCTGTGACGCAAGAACTTTCGTCTTTGTTTGTTCTCTTTTAAAAAGATGCGAACTGTTTTAGTCATCAAAGAGTGTAAAGCAAACAGCTCCAAGTTTACCAGAATATAACAATCATTCAGAAAGTTGAAGCTTGGCAAACAGTATATAAGAAAACAAGTCTAGTTTTAAATGTCATTCAGAAAAGTTAACATAAAAGGTTGAATGTGGTAATTACATGAAATAAGAACTCTTTGATAAAACTGTTTTATGAATTGGCTTGAAGGCAGTTCTGTGCAATATATTTTTATTTCCAACAAACTTCAAAGTGCAATTAAACTTTTAAAGTGAGGTGCAGTCCATATATATATTTTATATATATATATATTATATTTATATATGAGATAAAATATTCCCTAAGTGTGCCAACGTCATAGTTTATTTTTCACACACGTGAATCCTGTGTAGTACATGTGTTCTTTCATTAGTTGCGTTGGTTTGGCACTAATTTACATTCAACATTATTTCAGCGTCTCTCAAGGCTTTTCCTGGAGTCCTGTCTGAAAATGGACTTGGGCTTAAGTTTCTGTATTGCATCTGTCACACATTTCAGTTCTTTATTTCTGAGTGGAGTGAAAGATGAGGATTCCCACCGATTAGTCCAGCTGAACAAATATCACTTCATCAATCTGTTCTCCGTTTAACAGTGTTGACATCTGAAACCTCCACAGCCATTTCAGGTTTCATTGAACTCACCAGGGTGAGGTGTGTGAGCTTACAGTTGGTCTGGATGCAGGTGTCAGCTGGGCTGACCACTCTCCAAAAATGACTTCAGTACTGGTCTCCAGCTTACATCACGCTCCCAAATGAAACAGAGGGAGAAAAGTCTGACAACCACACAATTTAAATGTGGGAGTCAAAATAAGAGCTCTTTTTTTTTAATCAGAAACAGTCCACTGTTTGTTACAGCAATATCAGTTTCGTTTATTTTTTTGTAGTTTTATTTGTTAAGCAGCACTGATAAACTTATCAATGTCCATCAAGATTAATTGCTTAATGTTTAGCGTTCATTTTTTTATTGAAATAATGTGTTATGAGGTGATTTTAGGATGGATTTCAGTAGTCAGGCTGTAAAACATTCATGTTAAACATTGTTTCCTGTGGTTTTAAGTATCTTTTATTGAGTGAGTGCATTATGTCTGTGACATAAACACTCAAAGGTTATTGGTAATATGGATAAACGGTGAGAAAGGAAACACTCAGACACACTTCCTGCTGTTCGACAGAGTTTCCTACATCCAAATCATTCCTGCCTTCAGCCTGTTCTCACTGGGTTCTCCCATAATTACAGGAAAGAACCTGTTCTGATGGTTCCTCAGAGGCTGACACGTGTTTTTGTGGAACAGAATTTGTAATGCACCAGTAACCTCAGGGGTGATTTTAAAAAGGGGTGGATTTAAAAACGTTATTCTGTATAAATTGTCTAAACTTGTTCGGCAAAGATCATGACAAAATGTTTATGGAAATACACTTGGCTTGAAAAGAGAGTGTGGAAAGTCTACATTTGTACACCATGATATACAAAACACACACAAACACACATACACCTTTGCCTAATGGAAATATGATGACACTGGTATGGAGTCTCTTATATCTGGAGAATCAAGAATTTGCCCTTCTGCCCAGTTTATGTATTCGGGCAAATAGTTTAATGAAATGTACTCTGAATTTTTTAGAGAAATAAAGACAAAATCAAGCATGCTAATAGCAAAAACAGACCAAATCTTTCATTCATTTTGTCTGAACTCAAAACATGCATGTAGCAGGTAAACAACACAGTCTTTTTTACTGGGAACACAAATGTGCCAAAGTCTCACTGATAAATCGCCAATGTGCGTTGTTGTGGTCATTTTGCTATCCCTTACTTGTTTAGCTGGTATGCACTCAAACCCAAGGTATGTAATTTCACCAATTCTGGGTGTATTATCTAACTCAGCCGGAACAAATAAGAGAAAATTTTTAATCCAAACACAAAAGACAAAGTAACCAGAGGAATGTTCCAGATTCCTGCTTCTGGAGACATTTATTCTGCACTGATCAGCAGAACACAGACCAGCAGAAAATTTAGACCAGCAGAAAAGTGGGCAGATATTCGCAGAGTTAAAACCTGGTAAATAAAGTAAAAAACATGCTGAAAAGTTCAGGTTAGTGAACACAGAGGTTTGTGAGACAGTAGTGAGACACAAATCAGCACAGTCACAATTACAGTATGTGCAAAATATCAGCACAGATACTATTTATGATGTAATTGTCATATCTATGGTTGTCTGTAAAGTTTCTTTGACTTCCTCTCATATACTGTAAATGTTAAGCTAAATACAAAACTATATTACAGTAAAACTGTACAGTAATTACAGTAAGCCATTACGGTAAGTTAGTATATAAATATATTAGTAAATATATATATATATATATATATGTTTGAATATGACCATATTTTACACTTTTGTTAAAGGGAGGGAAGACGCAATCGATATAATATTAACAATAATATTTGACAACCTTTTCACTAAAAACTCACCTTACAATGACCTTACAGTGCCAGATTTAAATATAACATAAAACAAAACAATTATTATAATAGCTAGACATTAAAAGTAGGTGCGTGACCATCATTTTGTACTGACATACATTAATTCATCATTTCGTAATTTAGCTATATTACGCGATGATGATCATCTGGTAAAATACACAGACTTCTACTTCCGCTTGTGTCTCTATAGCAACAGCTGCCGCTGGGGTCCTTACATGACAGTGTAGAAGTTTCAAACCATCGGCGGGAAGAATATTTACATCTTCTTGTATTGTTATTAATTTTTAAATAACCAGCTCGTTTTAACCAAGTCGCTGATTTAAGTATAACAACCGGTCATCGGTCTGTTATTTGTTGTATTTTTGTTGGTTGGAAGTTTTTGATCCTCCACGTTTGTAATCAAGGTACGTTTCACATGCCCTTATGTTATAAGATTTCTTTTACATGTTATTTGATATGAGGTGTTCATTATTTTGTGTTGCTATTCTTAAGACTGCTATTGTTTTTGTAGTTATGATTCAGTACTGGCTTTTGATTAAATGTTCAAATGTCGGACGGATATGTACAGGCTATGATGTACATTTGATGACTGTATTTGCTGCCAGGATTTTTCCTGTTATACGTCGCTGTATTATAAGACATTTAAAGAAACGTACCCAGATCAACCTGAGGCAGGCAAATGTCCTGCAGGGACCGGCTCTCCAAACGTCTTCAGCTGTTTGTTTTATATCTAAATGTGCTGCAGTTTAAACACTAGAGGGGGTTGTTTCCTCAGTAATAAAATCATTTAAAGGTACGTCATTAATCTGTGTGTAGCTCATATAGCACGTCACCTATTTTTTATGTTCTTAGTGTGTATTTGTTTTTACTTGGTTTCCTTGCATTGTTGCAAACCGCACAGTAACTTTCATTTGAACATTAGGCTGCGTTATATTTTACAGACCGCTCGTCACTGTTTTTAAATGATGTCTCAGGTGATAATCATGTGGGTCTCTATCCAGCTAAACATCTCTTCTCAGTTTGTGGGCCGCACACATGCTGGACGGGTCCTGTCTATTGATCCTCAGGACAGATGATTCATGTCAGTGCTAATGCATGTCAGATGTTTCTTTCAGGCACTCTGGTGATGTTTCATATAGTGAAGGCTTTAACTTTAGTATCAGAGTGCTGCTGTGGATCACCCATGTTTCTCTCTTTCTGTCCTTCTCACTCTTCATCTCTTCTTTCTTTCATGTTTCTCGTTGCGGGAGAGTGACACTTACCAACTGCATTCTCCCAGTCTGCACACAATGATGCTGTTATATGTTGTTTCCCTGAGAAAGGAACTGTCATGCCCACCAGTGTGACCACAGAGAGACAACAATACATCAGCTGGCCTGGTTCTCAGCTTTACCCTGAACCAAACAAACAGCTGGAACAGAGGCATCAATGCATGTTAAGGGTGACGTGTGCATTGTTTTAGATATGAATACTTTTTTTGTCTCAGGTTATAATATGCATAAATATAAGTAAGCAATTTGTGGGTTAATTTCTATCCAAAAGTTTAAAAAAAGGTTAAACTTGTTTGAAAACAGTAGGGCTGCATACGATATATCACAACTTATAATGTGATATTTGTTTTAATAACATTAACGATAAAGTTTATCAAATTAATTTCAGTTATATTATGTATATACACAAGGTTAAGTCTTGCATTGGATCTGGTTTTGACTGTCTTGCTTCTTCACTGTACTTGAGTTCAGGCAGATAGTAAGTGTCTGCATAAGCTGACTCAAGCCTGAGGCCCTGACTCTCAGAAGACACTGAATACACACCACTCCACTCTTAAACCCGTCTGGTGTATAAGATGGTGGGAGAGCCAGAGTCTTTGTTTTTGCCCACGATTGTTAAGTGCTGGGTAGTATGACAGATGTTTTGGCTCTGGATTATGTGCTTGCTCCACTTCCCTGGTAGATAGGGACCACACACTCAGACCTCCGAGCGTCCTGTTACTGTCATCGGATCAAGGAAATGTGTTGTCATTTCTAAAACAGAGAGGAAAATTGGGATGGATGCAGCATGGAACAGACGTGGGAGGATTTGGAGTAGAGTTTTCTCTGGGGTCTGCTCCATCCATGTAGATGTTTGTGTTATATGTTAGTTCATATCAATAACTGTACACCTTTAGTTTTACACAATGTATATAGCTAGTTACTGTACTAACAAAACCAGACATTTCTCCCAGACGTTGCTTTTGTGTTGTCTGCAGAGACTTCCTGTGTACTAGAATTCTTTGGAATCTCTGCAGATGGTTTGATTGTTTGTGGAGTGGCATTAGCAGGTGATATTCCTGCCTGTTCTTGCTGTCGGAATTTTGCTTGTGGGATGTGACCTGAAAAACTGATCTCCATTCAGGTGTGTATTCAGAGCTTGACTCATAAAGCTCTTCAGCACACAGAAGTCCTAAAAATGAAGACCAGCTTAGTCATTATCACGTTCATAAATGAGTGGTGCTATTACTGTTGTTTATACTCGGGATTAGGGGTGATGCGTTATCTCTCACATCATTGTGCGATACATTAAACGTGTGGTTCTGATATTTATTTAAGCCATCAGCTTTGGGACAGTTACCACGGAGATAATAAATCTGTTGAAAGAACATCCTATAGACTTGCATTAAAGGAGGGACTCTACAGACTGTAATATGTGAGAGACTGGGCTTTTTTTGCCAGTAAGTGTTCACCTAGAAACCAACCAGAACACCTTAGCAACCACATAACAATGTGCTAACAGCTACTCATAAGACCTTAACAACTGCATCGCTGTGCTCTGGCAACCACTCCCTAGCAACCACAAGCCAATATGCAAAAAACCACCCAGAATACCCTGGCAACCGCAGAGCAATGCCCTGGTGATCATTAAGACCACCTGAGTGTTGTGGCAGTGACTTTTGCAGGGTTAAGCACCTTTGATGTTTTCCTGAAAAATTGTCAGAAAAAAATCTAGTTAAACTGGTTTTGTGTCTCTGTTGTTTATGACTGTGCACAGCGCTGATGTTGACCCTCTTCAGAGAATGCCAGGTAACTCACAGCATACAAAATCTGCAAGTCAAGACCAAGAGTTTGAGCTTTTAACAGGCAACACTCATAGATCTAATGAGATGCCTTGGGCTCCAGAGACTGTGCGTCGACCTGCAGTTCTCTCACGAGAGACAAAGAAGGAGCTAGACAGAGGGGGACTTTTATTGAGTGAGACTGCTTTTCTTGACCTCTCTCTCTCTCTCTCTCTCTGCATAAACATCTGTGACTGGTTAATGTTCGCCCTGCAGCTAAGTGCAGAGAAAGGAGGTCTGGTTCTCACAACAGCGATAGCACCGGTAAACTGCTGCTCAGTCGCTCCTGGGCTGACTGCCCAACACTGATCAGAGAGACCGGGCATGAGAAGAGAGGGAGAAACCCAGATAAGAGAGGTAGCTAGTGAGGGAGCGTCTCGGGAACTGCACGTGATGCAGAGCAAAGCCAGCAGGTCAGGAGGACAAGCTAAAAAAGCAGCTTGTGTTAAGATCGCGTCATGTCTTTCTCAGGGATGGGGAGCAGAGAATAGAACAGCGTTATGACAGGCCGAGACGTGGACTTCGGTCTGATTCAGCTTCGTATTGTTTTATTGTTTGTTTAGTTCCCTCGTGCCTTTTGTAGTATCTTTTTGGCAGGTCGCGCTGATCAGATAAAGAGAGAAAAATGAAAGTTTAATCGCTAGGTTACTGACCCACAGGAAGCCTCAGATATATTCACCAAGGAAAAACAAACCAAAGGATTTAGGAAAGAATAAAAGAGCTGGTGTTTTAAAAAGCATAGCTAGTCCCTAAAAACCATATGCACAAAATGAATACCACCCTTAGAGTGATGACTAAAAAATGTTAATGATCCCATCAGTAAAGGATTTCCTGGACACAGTATCACTTTTCCGCTAGATAACAACAAAGACTTGTCAGAGACTCGTTGCGCTACACTGTGTAGGATTTGTTGCAATCATTTGTGGGGAAATAAGCAGACCAATGAATTCCACATAAAAGATAAACAAATGCATCAAAGCAAACAAACCCTGCTTGCATTTCTCAGCACTTGTGTAACTTCAGCATTTCATGCATCAGCTGAAGGATTGTTTAGCAGAGGCTGTGTAGCAGCTAAGGTCAGAGGTCATCTCTGGGTTCAGCTTTGATTTCTGACCAATATTGTGTATGCAAGGATTTTCTGTTAGACATTTAAAATCCGTTGCAAAGGTTTTAGCAAAAACAACAGTTGCAAAACATATTTTAATAGCACTCCCTGCAAATGAAGCCAAGGATTTTCTCAAGCCTAAGTCTCGTTAACTGGCCTAATAATAGATTTTGGAAAGATGTGGGATTTGCTTTGCCACATTTGGTACAGTTTGAACCATTTTGAGATTTTGTAAACAAATAAGAACCCAGATCTGTATAACAGTTTATTATTGCTTGTTAATTTAAGGATGCAGTGAGTGCTTTGCGTTTGGAGTCTCTGTATGCTGACCCTGATTGTCTGATAATAATCTGTGTGCAATTACAGACAGATTATCTTCCCGTTGCCTCCCTTTAGCTTTAACGCCAGCAGCACTAATCAGTTCTTTTCAAACACTACCCAGCTAAAAGTGAACGTTCTCAGCATGTTGGCTAATGTTCTCTAAACATTCTGTTAAAGTTTTCTGTTTTAAACTTTTTTCATGAGAAGCAGAGCTGACATGTCTCTCTAACACTGAAAACATTCCTGCACTCGTCTGTAACATAAGCATATTTCAGATTTCAAACAGAAAAACAGAACAGCATGCGATAGGACAGCCGTTCCAAAAGCAGCTCCTGCCAGTGTAAGACAGGAGATATCATGAAACTGTCGTTGCTGAGCTCCTTTTCATTGGCTGATTGACAGTTCCTGTCTCTCTCTCCAACGCGTTCCCACGCCACCGTAATTGTGGAAGGCAGTCAGCCGAAACCGCTGGTCAGTGGCAGAATGGCCGCAGCACAAAGAGCTGAGGAGAAAGCCGTCCAGTGTTTTCTGAAGGATATGCTGTCCTCTCCATACCCACACACAGTTCCCCTCATGCATAAGGATGCCTCTGTTTTCACGTTTAGCTTTTGTCTCCACTCGCCTGCGATGCATTAACTCTTTCTCTGCTCCAGACGCCCTCTGATGAGATGAATGGAGTTGTCTTTAAGGATCTCAATGTACAAAACTTTGGCACAGAGTTGCCACCACCTAAATATAGTCTTTTAAAAACATGGCTGTAGTCTGACACTAGGGGGCAGCCCGTCCCTCAAATTCAGCATGGCTGTGTTCGATACTACAGTAACCTTGATGTACACAAAGCAGCAATTAGAGAAAAATATGCTTTCATGTCAAAAACAAAACTATCTGGCAGCACAGTTTGGCTGTTGCTTGTCTCTGTGCTAATAAAGCGCTGTAATCCGGCCTGACTGGAGATGAATTCAGAGGCTAAAAGCCAGATGAGAATGGAGACAGTGTATTTACACAGTCACTGGAGACTCCTCTGGTATGGGGAGGCATAAATCATCGCTTATGGGACGAGCGAGAGAGAGACAGAGGAGATGTAAAGAGAGAGAGAGAGAGAGAGAAAGAGAGAGAGCCAGAGAGTGGGGCTGAACAATGGGCTTTACCCAACACACCCCTTAAATTCATTTCCTCACGTCATCCCCTCTCAGCTGGCTTTGGAAGAACACAGACCCAAATGAAGGCATTACCCTGCCTCATACTGCCCTGCCCGGGCCACTTTAGCACCTCTCCAGAGCACACTAAAGCCTGCCCTCACTTCATCATGTTTTATCAGGGATTTATCAGACACTCCAAGTGCTCCACAATGCGTCTGCGCTGTGTCATTATTTGTCATCTGTGTGTGTTTTGAAAGGGGGGATTTCTGTATTCATTGTTTCTTCTGGATCTCTTCTAGACACCTCTGATGTCATCAGCCTCACTGTCAGTCAGGCCTGTGTCTCATCAACAGAGTGGTCGCATGTAATCTGGCGTTCGGGTGTTGACATGCATCAGTGCAGGGCTGGCTCTGCCCATCCCCCTGTGGGTGGTCCAGGAAGGGCCTGTGTAAGAGGCCCGGACCGCGGCGCAGCGCTGACTCGCTCTCTCGCTCTCTCGCTCGTGTAAAACATGATCGGGCGATCGCATGTGGTCCCTGTAGAGCTCCAAGAATTGCACTCTTCAAATTAAATTCTGCAGAAATCTGCCTATTGGGAATATAGACATGAATTGTGTTCCTCATCATACTGACAGATGGTAACGGGTGAGAGAGGTCTTCCCTCAACCTGCAGGTTCCTCACTGTGTCCCTGCTCAACACAGCTTCATCTACGAGCTTCAGTTGGGATAAAGCGTATCAGGTTCCTGACCTAATGCTAATGAGGTGTGTTTACACCGCTTGTAAAGGTCACTGGGAGAGAGGAGAGCAAAGCAGATGCACAAAGACAAGACAAGAGAAGGGGGGGTGTGACCCGCCTTCACCTGCGGGTGTGAACGTGTCATTCAGTCATGACTTCTTTTTGTGTTGTGTAAAACACCCCATCTAATCCCTCTCTATCTCTCAGTGTGAGAACTTCGCTGTTCTAATGGATCTTTCACATACTGCCCTTGGGCGGTCAAGACGATGCCAGCTGGTTCTCTGGAGCACAGGAAGTTACGTTTGTTCCTATTTGTTTGTTTGTGTGCTCTTACACTTCAGTAGACATACACTGCAGGAAATATCACATTCTAAGATATTTTTTTCATTAGCCCAGGAAACTAAAAAGCCTTTAAGTTCCGTATCAAAGGTTTAGCAGCTACCTCAACTTTTGGCGGCTTATATTGGTTCTCATGAATGTGTATTTGTGTGGTGTTTTTTTGTGTATATGCAGGAAGTGTACTCTGATAAGAGATTCAGTGGAGCAGAAGATAAGACAGTTTCAAAAGGCCAGACATCAGAAGATCCAGGCCAAACCCAGGAAAGATCTCTGAACACCCTGAGCACTTTAGAGCATCATATTCTGTTAGAGCATCAAACTGTTCTGAAGTGTTGTCCTCTTGTTGCTAAAGTCTTTTCCAAAGCAGGAATTCCCAAAGAGCATCAATAAAGACATTCAATACAAAAGAGACTAATAGCCTAAACAGATTGCGTCACCCAGTATTAGGGTGTGCTGTTTACCTTATACAGCTGACAATGACAAAGTCTTCTACAGTTTAAATCAAGCTTACTCTTCTGTGTGTTTTACATGTGAAGTACTTTATGTATCAAGTTTCAAAATAGTCACTTAAACAGATCCAATTTCATTCGCGTTTTACCTTGGAATGCAGATGTAGGTTTTAGAACAGTCATGCTTTAGAAGAAAACAGCAACAAACTTTATAGAGTAATTGCTGTTGATTGGGCAATGTTAGATGTTTAATTACAGATAATTGTTCAGCTCATGCAGTTAATGGCAGTTTAGATACAAACCCAGCCCTTGTGTTTATTGGTGTCGGCCAATGTTGAACTATTTCCACTTATTTCAACTTTCGACTTGTTTATTTTATTATTCAGTTGAACCTCAAATACCACCACGATCTTCAAACACAATACCGTATGTACCTGTCGAAATATGTCACGTATTTGTTGCGCCTACGTATCTGGCAATTTTCTTTAGGCTATTGAAATATATAATTACCCACGATCAAGCTGCAAGCGAAGACCTGCAACAGACCTTCACACCTCCTTTACAAATGACATAAACAGGAGACGTGGCGCCCGCTTCACATTTAAAATCTGCTGTATACAGCGATCCCACAACAGGAAGGGGGCGATTTCAAAACAGAGGGAGAGGTTGATGCCATACCTGCATGCCAGCAGGAAAACTAGCTGAGACTAGGTAGCACCCCCCAGAACTATCTCGGCCCCCATACAGTTGTGATGGATGGTTTTGACTTGGCTTGCACTTTAACTTTTCTCCAGGATGATGTTTCTCTACCTCCAGATTTTGTTCTGTTGTGTTTTAAAAGGATCATATTTTTATGATGTTTTCTCCCCCACTTACAATATTCGTGGTTATTTTGTGGCAAACGTTTCGATTTTCACCTCTTTTTTCTGACCCTTTCAAAAAATGGTTTGTTTTTCTGCTGTGCCTTTAAGAAACGGCCGCTTTGTATTTAAATGATGAAAAGCACTTGGCTGTGTGTTTTCTGTCATGTTAAATAACAGCCGTTTTTACTAAACCTGCAAAGTGTGACAGAATCATAAAATAATCTGTGCCTTAATGCAATGTGCAAAAAGTTATCTTTCTGAACTGGGGGGAGTGACCTTCTTAAAGTTACAGTATGTTACAGTAGTTACAGTATGTTACAGTAGTTACAGTATGTTACAGTAGTTACAGTATGTTACAGTATGTTTTCATAGCACATCAAGCTGGTTTATCTCAGAAGATCACAGTGACCTTCTCGCTATCATGTTGCAGGTTTGAAAGTTCAGTGTGTGGGGAATGCCGGCAGTGTAGTTCATCAGACGAGAATGGAAGATGCTGACTGTCCTCTCGTTGTCCTCAGCCTGTCCTTGTCCTGTGAAAGCAGGAGGCGGGGCAGGAGGGAGTCTGGAGGGAGGGGCTTCTTTTTACACAGGTAGCATTTAAAATCCTGTAAAGGGCTGATTCACTGCATGGGCCCGGCCCTGCTGAGTGGGGTAGATTACAGGCCCCAGTAACCCCATAAAACAAAATACCCTCCCTTTAGATGTTACTGCCCCTCTCATGGCACATCATGACATGATTGCTTTGCTGCCTACCCAGCTAACAATGTTAGGTTGTAAGAACGTTTTCCTTATGTTTCCATTAGGTAACAAAAGCATTAAAAATGTTATTTTGAAAGTTGTAGGAATGCTCAAAACACAGTTTTAACATCATTGCTTGGTTATATGAACATTATTTAAACATTTTTTAATTTCTGTAACATCTTTAAAACATCCCACTAGCAACTGAAGAATAACATTTTAGATATACATGATATAAAACAAGAGCAGGTGCCCAGCTCTCTTCTCTGTATCTTCCCATTTCTCTCTGTCTAATTCTCTCGCCCCTCTCTCCTGCTGTTCCTCTCTCTCTCTTTCTTAATGTTTTTTTTTCAAAATCAAGGCAATTTATTCATGTTACATGTTCAACAGCTTTAGGTCATAGTCAGAGCAGTTGTCCCTCAGCAGCACAGATGAGGTAGGAAACAGGATCTTGTGAACTGCAGGATGGGCAGAAGCAGGGACAACAAATGAGATGATGAGATAAGGACCTAGATGAAGAGAAAGTCTGAATGTTTATAGTCTGGTGTTGGATGTTGGGTTTTTCTTCGTTTGTTAGTAGCTGGTTTCTCTGATGAGGGAGGACCTCAGCTTTCACTCCTGACATGGTGTTTGTGTCCAGATTACAGATTGATTTCAGATGTGTCATGGGCTAATCTGAGGAGAACATCGTGAGTCACTGCTCTGTGTGTTTGCACAGTCTGAGAAACAGTGATGTCCTGCCCTCAGGCCAGGTGAGAAGCGGGTTATTGTCTAATATATCAGAAAGACTGACTCATGTCTGACAGAGAAGCAGGAGGTGTGTGAGTGTGTGTGTGTGTGAGTGCGTGTGTGTGTGTGTGTGTGTGAGAGTGTGTGTGTGAGAGTGTGTGTGTGCGTGCGTGTGTGTGTGTGTGTGTGAGTGTGTGTGTGAGTGTGTGTGTGAGTGTGTGTGAGTGTGTGTGTGAGTGCCTGTGTGTGTGTGTGTGTGTGTGTGTGTGTGTGTGTGTGTGTGTGTGTGTGTGTGTGTGTGTGTGTGTGTGTGTGTGTGTGTGCGAGTGTGTGTGTGTGAGTGTGTGTGCGAGTGTGTGTGTGTGTGTGAGTGTGTGTGTGTGTGTGTACAGGCTGACTCCTTTACTTATGTGTCTATAAACACAGAGGGTTGAAAGTATTATTAGTTCTCTGGCAGGAAATGGATCTGTGTGTGTGACTGGGAAATAAATGTGAGGGTCACATGCTCAATGCGGAGGTCAAACGTTAACCTGTTGATCTCCTTTCAAGAGCTTTACGCAGGAGACTCTCTCTCTCTCTCTCTCTCTCTCTCTCTCTCTCCCTCTTTCATTCTCTCGTTCTCTGTCTTTGTGTGTGGTGAGGGAAGCCCAGGCAATGTCACAGAGTTCGTGTTATACAGAGTGTTTTTGCTATAATATATAATGTTAAAAAAGGTCTAATGTTACTGCATGAATATTTTTGATTACTTCGAGAGAACTTTTAAAGAACGTTAGCCAACATTCCCCTATAACTGTGTTTGTCCTTTTGTGTTCGGTGTGCGCGTCACACTCATCTCATCAGTCTTCATGTCACATGCCGACACATTTCCTGAGCAGTCTGCTCTGTTCTCAGCTGTGAAGGCCATTCTCTAAATGTCAGATTCCCCTGACTGACTGCCTCATGCTTCCCCATTAGCTCATAGTCAGTTGATTTATTTATGCTTTGGAGAGGGCGGGAATGGGAAACTTTTCCCACCAAATGTCTTGGCTTGGTGCGAGCGCGAGCCAGACTCTTGGCAAACTTACCGAGGAAAAGTTTTCTGCTGGAGGAAAGCAGATTTTGACGTTTTGTGTTGTCATTAGCGCAAGCTTGTCAGCCCTGAGAAACCTCTCACTAACCTTTCCATGCTTCTCCCCGTTTAAGACATAATGATATTTGGGATGAGATGAGTGGTACCAGCACTCACACTCTGATCCTTCAGTTCTTTTAACTGGTGCATTGTTCCAGTCCCTACAGCCCTTATGTGACCCAGCTGGTTAGCTGCTGTAGTACAAGCGCTTTAATCTAATCTTCAGCATCTCTGAAGCTAATTTAAAATAAAACTATTAGGTTTAAACCGAGAACATAAGCTAGTTAGGTCTTCATTATGTCTTTTTGTTACACACGCACCTCAGTTGTCCTAGAGTTTTTCTTATAAAGCTCACTTAATGAAAATAATACATTTTTGACAGTATTATTGTAGTTCTTTAGACTTGTCACTTTTCACAGTTTTCTGTCATGTAAAATAAGCAAATGATTCACTTTGCATTCTTTCAGCTTAAATGTAAAGTCATTTGTAGATGATTAATATTTGTTTAAGCTGTAAATTCCACCAAAATGTACAGCCATAATAATTAAATCTCTGTTAATGAAATTAAATGTAATAGTGTTGCTTCACATTTGTTTTACAGTGTTGTACAGATTATTCACCCTAAGCTTCTTCTGGTCTAGTGTCCTGCATACTAAATGGCTTTCCTGCAGTGTAAACCGAGAAGCCCTCCATCAGTTTTGGCCACACTGAGGTAATTACAATTACGACGCACTAAGGAACGCAGACAGCTGTTTGAACTTTCACGCACATCTACGAGTGGCTCTGGGATTTTCTACCCATGGGCACATTCCTGTGCGTTAGCATGTTTGATCCAATGATGAGTAGGTCTTAATGGTAGAGGGGAGGAGACAGAAGATGGTCCTTCATGCCCCTCCTCCTTACCAAAGCCCCTCCCTCTTTCCACAGGTGCCAGGCCTTGCATTGCTGGTGTGGCAGAGGTGGGTGGAACACCTGGCAGGCTGTTCTCCCTGAGGCGCTGGCGTGTTCAGAGGCATTTTCCCAGGCTCGCCAGATGAATGGTCACTAATAGCCGTGGGAGAGGGCTTTGCAGGATCTGCACAGTGTACCAGGCTGACTCCTCTTGGCAGGCCCTGTGAGGAGGGCTTAAAGGAGCTCTGGCTGCCTGTGACCCAGCCCCAAAGCCAGCACAAGTGCACTGCTGCAGATAGCCGTACCACTGGAGAACGTGTTTTCAAGGGCAGAGCGGGAGTAAGATCTCACTCAGTGAGTGGTGTAGTGGGTCCTGGGTGTGGTGCTTAAAGCATTTCTTATTGTCTCTGGTCCCCTTCATACAGCATCAGAATCTGGTGTCAGTTCTGTTTTAGGGTGCTAAATGCAGTTACATTCATACGGCATCAGAATCTGGTGTCAGTTCTGTTTTAGGGAGCTTAATGCAGTTACATTCATACAGCATCAGAATCTGGTGTCAGTTCTGTTTTAGGGAGCTAAATGCAGTTACATTCATACGGCATCAGAATCTGGTGTCAGTTCTGTTTTAGGGAGCTAAATGCAGTTACATTCATACGGCATCAGAATCTGGTGTCGGTTCTGTTTTAGGGTGCTAAATGCAGTTACATTCATACGGCATCAGAATCTGGTGTCGGTTCTGTTTTAGGGAGCTAAATGCAGTTACATTCATACAGCATCAGAATCTGGTGTCAGTTCTGTTTTAGGGTGCTTAATGCAGTTACATTCATACGGCATCAGAATCTGGTGTCGGTTCTGTTTTAGGGAGCT
>JAZGTI010007525.1:0-21519 GCA_036877585.1 Botia kubotai | reverse complement strand
CCGACTGTAAACAGTTCTCCTGACGGAACACAGCATCGTATCCTAATATATCAATCAGCACATACAAGAATATTTTAGAACTGACTAAATAACTGACTACACTAAGTGCTGTCAGGTGAGATTGTTTTCCTACTAAGGTTAATACATAAATAGTATTTTTAAAGGAAGTCAATCAATTATTAAAATAATAATAAAATGCAAACTTTTGTTTTTAATGAAACTCACATATCAGGAAATAAATAAAGCTTATCTCTCACCTGTTTATCTTATCATTTTTTATCATTAATAAATAAACAGTGACTCCCATGACCTTTATCTCACATGGATGTTTCCTCGTTTCTAAATTGTTCTGGATAAATGCCTCTGCTTAATGATTAAACATAAACGTCATGTTATATTTTTTACAGGTGGATAAGAGACATTACTGCAACACTAACAAACAAACATGCATGTAGGTATCATTCAGAACAAAACGGAGTTAAAGACGAAATCAACCAGCAATTCGATTAGCTCTGATAACATGATCAACTGATAAACAGCATGTTTAATTACAATACAAATACACGAAAGCATTACTCATTGAGTACATGTAGCGCATTCTAATTTTTCGGTTTTGATGTAAATACTCGTAAATTCAATACAATGACACAAGCATAACAACGCGTCTGCATGCGTTCAATAACCCCAAATCTCACCTGGCAGGACAGGAAACACGGGGTATCTAAACATGGTAGTCATCTCTGCGTTTAATTCTCGTTAAAACTTCAGGTAAGCACACGGTCCCCCTCCACTGAATGAAACGCTGAGGGTGCGATGCGCTCTATAAACCGTGCGCTTGACTCCGCCTGATGTCTCGATTACAGCCCACCCACTACAGCTCCATCAAACGTCCCGTTATCTTTCATCACCCGAGATATAACCATCAAACAGCCTCAAATACACACAGATAACGCGACAGACACTCCCGACACAAACATTCACGCAGCTCCGCTTCTAAATATAAGACAAACTGCGGGCATAGATTCATAAACGTTTAGTTCAGTGAAAAGGAAATAATTAAATGTTAAGCGGATACAATAAACGTTTCCAAATAACGTTTCCGTTCGCCTAAACACGTATCTGTGAGAATGTATTAATTGTAAATAATGTGCGTTATAATATCATTTATCAATAGCTGTTTTAAAATGCAGCCCTTTAGTACTCATGCATTATCGCTGTAAATAATGTAGCATAGAGAACTGCGTTTATTTGCAAGCATGACAGGGAGAAATAAAGATTACACAACATGTCCCGCATCTGGATGACGTGCGGTAACATGTGCGCGGCGCAGTTCCCTCGATGACCACTAGAGTCCGCCAACAACCACCCGTGAGCCCAGTGACGCAAAACAGGTTCAGGTTTTACTGGCGTGTCATAATTTAATTGTGTGTAATAACAACATAGAGACAAGCCAAGCACAACATCAGAGGCTTTACAGGTTAAAACCGTTTGGATATACTTCTTTTGTTGTTAAAACAATAAAGACAGTTTTAAAACAAGACATCATTGTTTTGATGAACAATGAAAGAACAAAACAATATTAAGCACATTTACAAGCAAATGTTACTTACAAAAGTTTTGTAAATTTTCTCACTTGGAGCATCACAAAAAAGGTACAAAACACGTGCCTGGATAACATTTTATTGCAACGAATTGCGTATTTCCCGTCCTGGCACGTTTACACACATATATTGAATATGAATTTTATTTACAAGCAGTAAATTCCTCACACATTCAGGAAGAAAACAGAGGTGGACATCAGAAAAAAATCTGTAGTCAAACTTCCTTTGCAGATTAAACTGAAGTGCAGTTACTGTTACATGTGTGAGGTGTCGAAACATCCGAGTTTCACAACACCTTATCTTGTAAGATCTTACGATCGTAAGACCACAGCTGATTGTTTCTATAAACTCAACCACACACTATTGGAAGCATGTAACTGCACACCGCTGAACTTTATGTAACAGTATTAACACCATTTTGAATATGGTTGCTATGGATTGCTTATTCATTTAATCCTCTTCACAGGACAACTGCGTTCAATTAAACGACCCACATGTAGTTTTGTAATTACAGTGCTGCACTTTTAAACCCTCTGCGGGCACAGGCGTCGCTATGGCGACTGCCACAATACTATACACATGGGTGTGTCCCAAACCAAACGTTAACACCAGCCCTGTGCATAATTTCGATATACTTTCATTCTTTATTTTGAAAATTATTTCAGAGCATTTATTTGTATCCGTGTAGTGGACCTGTGTCTGTGTACGCACGTATACAGGAAACACTTGTAAAATGTCTCGTTAGGTAATAAACGTTTAAGAGTGTCAGACATGCGTCTGTCAGTTAAGATTGTTGGCCTGTTTCACGTGTCGCATGCAGTGAGCAGATCTCTTAACATCACACAATGCATGCGGGCAATCGTGCATGTCATCCAGATTTGCATTAATGTTCAAAAACACAGGCGCAGCTGAGTGTTTAAGATAAACCTGATGTTTGTCACACTTTTAAATTACCTCAATGTGCAGAAACAATGAGCAACATCTGAGGGTTAATTTCTTGAAAAACAGTAAACGCTGACATGCTATCAAAACCTCATAAAACATGCTAAATAATGCTTTGCTGTATCTCTAAAACGCTAAAGGCTTTCGATAAAGGTTAGGTTACAGGACAATAAATGAAATACACTCAAAATAAGTCACTGGAAAGTCTTTACTAAGTTACAAAAACAACAGTGTGTGTTTGATTTCTGGACTCCGTGTCCTGGCACTCCAGTAATGGTTAATTTAAAACCCTAATGGAGAGTTCAGTGGAAGGGTGGAACAAGATTATTTCCAAAACTTTATGATAAGCTGGAAGGCCCTTATTACCTCATGTTACAAACACAAACACAGCGTGTGTAAACTCAAAGCCTACGTGCGTCCAGAATAACAGAGTTATTTCAAAAGAGCGAATATAAACAGACCATTTAAATAAACACCTATTCAGCACCGGCTATTACAAAACACAGCCACGGGTGCGACCCACAGCTCCTCAATGACATCATTTTGAATTGTGTATGGGCGTAGATAGCTCACTCTCGGTGAGGTTTTGCTAAAAGCCATGCTGTTATACGACTGACATCCAAACATCCCAAGCTGAAAACTCGACTCCAAACACATGACAATATAATACATATATTTCTGTCTGTTTTCCTGTATTATTTCAGCAGTTGGGGCTCTTTTTTGGTCCAGTATGTTTTTTTACTTCTTAATTTTACAACCTTGAACGTGAAAGACAGACCAGAGGGCGGACACACCCTAAGTCGATCAACCGTCCTTTTCCAGTCACCTCCAATAATACATAAACCCACACATGGGGCGGCAATGTCAAGACAACAGGAGAGAAACTCCTTAGAAATATCCATTTCGGTCCCGTTTAAAATGACAGATATAGTATGTGTGAGAGTCGAGCACTAGAATACATTAGCACACGGATAAGGTTGTCACGTCTTTGTTCCTGTGTTCAGACGTCCTCATTAGGGATGTAGACTGAGAGGAATGCAGCAGGGAGGCAGCGAGCAGCTGGCAGTCTGTGGTACCATCTGACCCTGATTGGGCACCGTTTACACCCCCCGGGGGGGTATATTAGCCCCTCCCTAATCTCCAAAACCCCTTTCACTAACAGACTTTTTCACCTATTCTTCATAACGTGTTAATTTCTGAGGTTTGTGAATGTTTACCAATGATCTATATCTTTGAAAGCTACATTATTTCCTAAACCGCGATCCTAATTCAACACTTATTAGTCAAACCGCACTTTATTTTCTGCATAGACACTAAACCATCCCCCCACCCCATATCCTGTCCCCTCACCACCCCCAACCCATCCCTACAGACCCCAGAAGTATCAAACTGTATCAACTGTCCTCCAGACGATTGCTCTCCCACACAGTTTCTCATGAACTCTGTGTTCCATGAACAGAAATGAATGAATGAATCAGACCACCACTAACACTACAGAGATCTGACACTGACTGGCCTGTTATTTGTATCAGAATACAATACAAGAATTACAAATGGAGGCACGAGTCCTAATCATGATCTGTGGTAATCGACAGCATGCGATTACCACAGATAATTATTTCAGATTAATAATGTTTCATTTAATAAAAACAGTCGTGTAACTTATGTAACGACTGCATTCATAAGTATATTGTTCTTAACATTAGTGGACAACAGTGAAAAACACATAAGACTCTTTTTATTAGAATCTCATGTATTTCCTTTAGCCGGGCCAATGGAAAATTGGAAAGCATAAACCAAGGGGTTTCCCACAGTACAGGAGAGAGAGAGAAAGAGAGAGAGAGGCACAAAGGGGGAGGGAGAGAGACAAACATTAATTGGTTCCTTTTGGAAGGGAGGTCAAAGGTCAGACGTATAACAGCTTTAGCCACTTGCATCATTCCCACTAAATCAAACATTCAAATGAAAAACTAAAAAAAATGGGTCTCTATTACAACAGGATTGAATACGTCAGGGCTGTCTATTGTTTGTATAATTAAAACAAGTCACTTGTACAAAGTACAACTTGCTACATCTCACTAGAGTCAAACTACATGTGACAATAAAAACTGATTCAACCCATACTGCTGATAAACAGTTAAAACCGCTACACACTTGTGCCATCTGTGGTTATGTGGACCCACCTGGGCACTGTTTTGGGTAGGGGTGGGGACTTGTGTCTCTGCTTTAGTGAAGAGCACTCCGATATAAACCAATAAACACTTAAATCAGGTCAAACACAAAGCAGAATCTGGACTCACATACTGCCACACTGTCTGGATAAAACACAATATCAGAACCACTAACTTCACTTTGTGCTGCCCCCTGGTGTCGTGTGTGTGTATAGCTACACGAATGCAAGATTCTTCACTCTTGACATACAGAATTGTGTAACACTTTTTTGAAGCAACAAAGGCGCTTAAAGAGGCTGTAGCTGTATATGGGTGGAGTTAAGATGTAGGGCCTGAAATTATTCTAATTTCCTGTTCCGGTGAAGTGGACGACCTCTGACATTTCAACCTGACCTCAAGTAACCCACAAGAGAGTAAGGTCATGTGATGAGATGCTGGATGACTACTGCACACTAAGAAAAGGAAGCACGTTTATATGTGCCCTACTCTACCCTAACCCTAGATTAGTAAAGTGAAGCCAAGTATGACGGCCCATACTGAATTTAACCCATTTAGTCAGTGCACACACACAGAGTAGTGAGCTGTGAACACACACAACGCAAACCATGAACACACATGCACAGAGCAGCGGGCAGCACTGTGGTGTCTGGGTACCTCAGGTGTTTCCTGCCAGCACTGGGAATCGAACCGATGACCTTCTGGTTACAAGTCTGACTCTCCAACCAGTTCGCCACAACCAATAGAAAGCCTTTATAGTCTAACTGCTTTTCTATACTAGGTTTCAAAATCACTAAATCCACACCCACTTGTTATACTTTAAACTAAAGTTTCACTTGAAGTGTGTCAGTTTATGAAATATGGCTGATACACCAAGGTCATGAGTGCAACTAATGTACAAACATAGCTTGAATTCACTGTAAGTCGCTTTGGACCGAAGCATTTGCAAATCGCATGAATGCAAATGCGATTTGCTGCTGCGTTATAAGCATGTGTTTGAAAAGCAGAGGCTTTCCACCATGATCGTGTTGCTCAATCACTTCCTCCAGTGAATTTGCATGCCACCCCTGCACCGGACACATGAACATACAGTGACACACCTGCACAATTTAAGCAACAGATAGATATGAATGTTTATCAATAGTATGAGAATAGATAAAATAGATATAAACATTCACCCAGTGTACAAAACAGTCTCGCTCATTCGCCATTGGCTGGTTGGTTCTTAAGGGCATGACACTGGAGGAGATAACAAAGATCACACCAGCTTGATAACCACTGGTGTTAATGTGTCACCAGTGCTCTGCTGCTCAGCACACTCATCTGTGCCTTGACGCGTTTCTGTTGCGGTCTGGTGTTAACTGTAAAAGATAAACCTACTTCCTGTTCCCTTTACCTACCAACCACACAACTTTTTGTAAAAAAAACAAAACTCAAACATGTTCTGCATTTGCTGTTTTGGGCTTTGCACTTAATAGCTTCTACTTTGCAGTGACCAAAAACAGAAAAGACTAAACCGGTCTTAAAAGTGTCACGTCGCAGGCGAGACGGCGCGCAGGTGTTGCAAGCCCGAGTTTGACGTTTTAAACAGTGAATCTAACACTATATGAATATAGTCTCATATAAAAGTTTTTTCTGGTTGTATGAAAAAATAAACGAAGATAAAAAGAGCAACGTTTGTTTTGCAACGGTTATTTGTGTAGTCTAGTCATCAAGCTGTCAAACCACCGCAAGAAACTTTTGTCTAGTCTGGTCTAATTGTAGTCTAGGGTGAAGCAAGTACGTCCCTTGAAAGAAATTCAAGACAAATATAATCATAATTAAAAAGTATGGTGTGAATTCTGAGCTGCTTCTGAATTTGAAGTTGGTGTGCATATGTTCATAGAAAACAATGGGTTTCAAATGTTGCTTTAGACAGCAACGAGTGTTGCCATAAGTACATAGTAAATGTGTGTGTGTGTGTGTGGTTGTTCTTGTTTTTCTACCACTGTGGGGGCCAAATGTCCCCACAAGGATGGTATAAGTGTCACACTTTTACATTGTGGGCACCACAATGTATTTCATAAACATAATAAATTAAACTGTGTGTGTGAGAATGCAGTTGAACTGAATGGAGAGTTTACAGCCAGTCAGATCAAACCACAGGAATCAGATGAACCTGCAAACAGTTTTTCTCACACACAATCAAACACACACACAGTGAATATGAAATCACCTTCACCCGAAGGAACCTAAACACTATTTAAGCCCTTTGAATAGATCTATGGAATACAGACCTTTAGGAACCGCCCCATTGGAAGAAGAAAAGGGAGGGGGGGTGGATGTCTTTGCATGACATTTGTCTGTAATATACTTTTCAAGATCTATTGTTTGATCTATTGCAATGAAGCACAAAATAGATGTATCGCATCATCATGCGCCACGCTGAAGACAGCCTGTCCATATGAAGCCCAGATCAGGGGGTGCAGCAACTGTCCAGAAGGAGTCAGGTGCGTGAGGATGTATATGAGGGATCCAGCAACTGTTGTATAGAACAAAGGCAGCAGTACAGAGGGCCCATTGATTCGGCTCAGCTGTGACCAGCACCTGCTGGGTCACAGATTACCGTAAAGGGCGTGCGAGAGGTGCTAATGTATGTTTGGGAGTGTGTGCGTATGAGCGCCTAAAGATGTGAAATCTAGGATTCTTAAATAATGTTCGATTTCAAATCATGAAAACCACACAGCAGAATCAACACAAGTGCATCCGAGCCATGATCGTGTCACATGCTCTGACACACTGCGCTGTGGTGCTTACGTGGGCAATGTGACTTCGAATCCAGCTCGCAACATTTCATCATTTCTATGAACAAACGTGGTAAGATGGCCAAAAATACTTCCAAAAGTACAGGAATACACTTACACACGCTCCCCCAGGACGTGTGCCCAAAGAGAAAGGCAACTGCTGTTACTGATAATGGTGAAAGACTGTCAAAGAGACTGCTGAACTGGCGTCGGCTGTTAAAACACATCTTCAATAGGAGCTTACTGTGTAAAAACTACAATGACATCTGCGTTTCTCCTAAATAACAGAGCGCATGTGCCATCAGTGGCGGAATAGACATCTAGGGAGCAGAATATTATAAAGACTGTTAAGTTCTTTTGTTTTAGGTTCGTAAGTTATCTCACAACTGAATATCACATATAAAAAAAAAACAGAAAAAACACTTTATTCTCCTAAAGCAAGCACACAGCAAGCGTGTATATCACTTTGGACCACTAATAAAGCAACATGAAGACAGAATGTTTCACTAGTTTGTGACGTTCTAATTCAGATGTTTGATTTATCCTGTGGTCACGAATGAGACACAGTATCCATTAGTCTTCCCTTTTCTCTGCCTCATGAGCTTTCTTTGACCATGTGAGCCAAGACAGAAGAAGGATATCTGATTGTTATGTTTCTTTGTTTGATTTAAAGAGGGAGAAAAAAATCAATGACAGCAACAGAATGTCAGCCAGGCAGCCATTGGTCAGATCTGGCTAAAGGATTTACAGACAGCTGTCCGTGTGTGGATTACTGCACAGATATACATTCACACAAACACATTTAAACGTACCCACAAACAACATGCAAATGCTACAGATTACACACAGACCTGGTACTATTTACTACCGTAAATTAAACAAAAACAGCATTCAGTTTTTGATTAGATTCTAAACCATCCAATTCTGATTTATTTCTTCTGCCTAAATTATATAAAGCTATGAGGCTACGCATGCGTGTTCGGCAATAACAAACCTCTACATATATATCTGAAACCTTTTATATCACACACATACCCAACAAACAGCAAATGATCTCAGATCTTTCTCAGCTCTCTCCGAACATCATGTCACATCTTGAAACAATAATAACAGGTTTGGTGAAAACCTTTCTTTGTTCATGTCTAAACAAAAGCACGAACATGCACTTCTGCTTGACAAGACGCAACCCTCGAATAAACAACACTTTCACGCAGCACATCTGTTCGAAAATCTCAAACAAACAACCGAACAACAAATTCCAATGACCGTCAACTCATTCCTCAGAACGTCTATATACACACACTACAGTACAACATAACTCAAGATCCAAAACCTGTGTGTAAAACATCGCTGCAAAAATCCATGGCAACGAAAAACAAAGAACGTAAACATTTCAAACCACACGTGAATATTGCATCATGCTTTAATAAGCAGATGTATATGCAACTCCTTTGTACGACAGAAGCACATACGAGGTTATATTAACATGATATATTAGCATGATTTATATTATGTATATGAGAACAAACACAGCGAACCTGTTAGTTAAATACGGGCAGACAAAGAGATCTACCAACAAATTGCTCCATCACAAAAGAACAAAGCACACTCAGCATCACTGGTAAGCCGTGCACACATGCGCGCAAACACACACGTGCACGTAAAGACCAAAACAAAGATCCATATCAACACACGTACACAAAGGTGGCCATGTGCGGTTTCCATAAACAGAAAGTTTCTCCAGATCAACATGTTTATAAGATGAATCGATATTCTGCATATCTAAGCACGCAGGCACGGGCACAAAATGCAGCGTGGACAAAATCCAGTCTAGCTTCCAGCGTGATGCTGACTCACACGAGCATGTGTTCAGAAAAAAAAAGATCATTATAGAAACGGACTTTCCCAGGCACTTCCAGTTTGCCGGGAAATTAAATAAGCAATTATCAATTTTTAATATTTGATGCATTTTAAAGCTGGCGATAGTACACTAGGGAATCACACAGGAAAATAATCAGTATTGGAGCTTATGACCGTGTATTAGACACTTTGACTTCCTATTCGAATAACCACGTCAAAGCACGGCCAGCGTAAATGAAATGTGTTGAGAAAGGTCAGATTTAGGAAGCACAACATTAATCAGGGGTGACCCCATGTTACGCACAGCAGAGCTGATCTGAGAAAAATCAATGAAACAGTTGGAACAGGATGTTGTGGCAACACAACCTTAAGTGAGAAACCAATGACTAGGAGTCCGAAAATCTCCTTCGCTGTTCTAGAACACACGGGACACAATGTGACTATCGAGAAAACATCTCTCCTCACTCATGTCCTCTACAGTCCGGCCCATTCACAGGGGACAGACAGCATCATCGCGTACGGGAATTCTGAAGTCATGACTCTTATGTCTCTCTCACTTTCACTCTGTCACATCACGGTTACACATACAAACATATCATGCAAGTGAGATAAAGATACGGGAACCACACAGAGCAAGAGGAAGACATCACCACTGAGAAAGGGGGTCTGGTTCAAAGATCAAAAAACAGATGCAAGGCATTTGACAAAACAGCCTCCAAATTACAAACACATGTGGTCAGAAACAACCCCTCCCTACCCCCAAAATCCCCTCCAATATAGAAAAGCCATTTTAGTATGATTATACTGAACGTGAAAAAATACAGGCTACCTCAACATCCAAACTGATTCCAGTCTACAAGAGACTAAGAATCATGTATTTAGATATGTACATAATATTTGCTGTATATTATTAATATAATATGCTGTATTATATTATTATTGCCTGTTAAAATAAAACAGTCACACATGGTTTTGGTCAAAGGTTATTAGGTTCTCTGTATAAAGGGGAAGTCAACGGAAAGTCAAATATAAGACAAAGGCAGCTTAAGACACAGAGCACAAGATATTGACTAACTGGTGAATGAGACATACTGTCCTACAAGCCATGACATGAAACATTCCATGTGCTATGAATTCCTGCCGGCCCTAACACACATATCTCTACTCCTGCTCTGCTTTTATACATTTACCATGCACCATTATAATAAAATGGCATAACTTTTATCAAATGTGCCAATTTGTTCAGAACGTGAAGCAAAACAACAAAGTTCATCATGCAATCGTTCGCTTTGGAAAAAAGCATCTTCGAGGACAAATATTGTTGACACAGTCCTATGAAACGCGCCTACATTTTGAAATATTAGTTTCCCATTGTTCTTAAGCGTGTGGTTTTGAGCGCGTTATTGTTCTGCGGGATAGCTGCTCGAACCATTGTCCCATACGTGCATTACAAGCGCGTCATAAGATTGCGTTCACATTGTTACAGTAACGCGCGTCTTAGTTACAGTGCGATAAAACAGTCGCGTTTCAATGCGAAACGCACCGAGACGCATTCAAACACACACGTACCTCAAAATCAATCTTGGACGCACTTCTCTACAGCAATTGACTTCGGATGCACGCCAGAAGAGGAAAAGGCATCAATTCGTTTTTCGTTCACCACTCCTCTTATTAAGGTGTGTCTGTTAAATCTGTTTTTCTCTCTTGGAAACAGTTCAGTTGTAGACGGGACCCTTAGAAATGTAAATTAATACTTGGAGTGGGGGGCGGGCGGACGACATGACCCAACGCCTTAGTCACATGCGACGCTCCGCCCATTTTGGCTCATGAATATTCATGAGCCGGGGAGACCCCGAAAGCTATCTGGGCGTGACACAGTATCGGTGGGCGGAGAGAAGGGGGTGCAGCGCAAACAAAGCGAAACGCGATTAACCCTTTAAATCCGACTGTCCGAGTATAGTCATGGGTAACGCGTATTTTACTTTATACAATTCCGACATAATAATAAATGCTGCTAAAAATAGAGATCTATCATCTTTTACTTTGTCCTCTCTGATTTTTGCAAGTGGAATATTATAAATAATCGGCTTATCAAGGGCAGCCGTGTCTGGACATCAAAATCCGCACCACCCCCTTTATTCGAGCGGATACCCCCCTTTTTTAACCAAGTTTTTCCCCAGAGCTATCAACACAATTCGTCTCTCTCAACTCTCTCTCATGTGCTCGTGTGGGACGTGTGTGTGTGTGTGTGTGAATCAGGACTTCCGGTGACGCTCTGACAGTTGTACACAAATGTGTCGTACAAGAAGTTTCCTGTTGAGAACATGAAGCGATGAAGCAGAGATGAAAAGCGAGAGTCACATACAACAAGCTAATCTTTATCTCTCCGTCTTCTTTAGATTAAAATCGAATAAAACTGTAAAATATCCTGTTACTAGACTGTTTTAACAGCTATTAATGTGTCTTACACCAATTAAAGGAGATTTCATACTAATGTATTATGATTTTTTGGTGGTAACAATAATTGCAATAAAAACAATAATTTTGGCCAAACCTACCAGAGTGTTTTAAGAGAGAGACACACACACACACACACACACACACACAATAAACAATCTCTCTCTCTCTCTCTCTCTCTCTCTCTCTCAGAAGTGGTGTGATACTGTTTGTATTGATAAACAGGGTCCTGATCAAACTGCCTGGGTTTATTTTGTGATAATGACCAGCCGGCTATATGTTGTCTCCTGCTTGTAATATTTTTGTAAATTTATGAATGGCCGTTTCAGCGAGATAAATGTAAAACATTCCACTATCATGGCTCATGTACAGAGGAGGGTGGAGAGCACTCCCATAAGACTGGAGTGAGTCATAACTGTTCCAAAGCAGAGGTTACCCAGAATTCAGTCCCTCCAGGCTTTTGGGGAACATATGTTGACTGGAAGTTACGGGAATCTGGGAGGGGTCCTAATGTGTGGATGTTAAAAAAATCTATCCCAAGCCATTCTTGAGTACATCTGTGAGTACCATGATATTGATATTGAGACACCTTATAACATTTAATCCTATGAGTTTATGCATATTGTACATAACCCAGGTTGTTTCATCAAAGCAAATAAATGAAAACAGATGTAAACAAATTCATGTTTATATTACAATCACCACATATTAGGTCTCGTAAGTGATAAAAGAAACCTATGGAAGTATAATAGATCATGTAAGACACAAAGATACACTGCATGACTGGTTAATGGTGTAGTGGTTAAAGATCTGGGCTAGTTATTGAAAAGTTTGAACCCCTTAAGGGTTGGTGAATTAATAACCAAAAAGCTACTTAGGTGGCAAAAGTTTCTCAGTTGTCACTTATTTGGACAATATTGATCATAAACATGGCTGGTTAAACAACTGCCCACAATCAGCTTGATCTGACTGGCTGTTGATTTGTATTTGACAGCTCTGACACATCAACAGTCCTCAGATGAAGTTATGGTGTAGATTTATCATCTTTTAGACTCATGACTCAGAGTCAGGGCCATGATGGATCTACTTCTCAGATCTAGATCATGTTTATAGATTTTAACTCTGTTTCTATATTATTCACCTGAGACTTTCTTTATGGTTGACTTCCTGTGCCCTCTGAACTACTCTCAACCCACTCGCTTTTAAACAGGAAATGACAGTTATCTGAAACCATGGCAATGACTGCCAGGGAATGACTTTGAAGATCAACATGTCCAAGTACCTCCTCTATTTACTAGATATACCAGTCAGACAGACAGCAACACTCATTTTTGTCTTTCTCTTTATGTGTGGGAGAGTGAGTCTTCTTATTGAACGTGCCCAAGGAGACATATTTATTCATTCTTAAATTCACATTCATGAATTATGTTTAAAAGATGTTTTACCCGTTAAATCAGGTCCACATACAGTTTATAACCTTGTTCTTGTGCATGTACCATAGCCAGAGTTTAAACTTTAACTACGTCCCTTTTGATCGGACCGGCCCACTGCCATTAACAGCAGAGCACTGTAAATAAAGAGCTGACCACAGTGTCTATGACCTACTTTAACTTTACCAGTGAGATTACATCTTACAGGAAAATACGCCCAGAGTCTGGTCGCACGGGGAGTTCATCTTTATAGGTTTTCCACTGGAATTCAGCCTTCTCTGATTTGACCGTCTCTTGTCTCTCTGTTTCCACTGGATGTTCACATTCTTTTGACACGCGTGTTATTAGTCTAGCCTGAATTTGAAATGTTACACATCATTGTCATTCGGTTCCCCACTATTATGCACAGTAACAAAATACGGACCTCTCAAATGTCTATAGGTGTCAACACTGAAATGTATTTGAATTCACTTTGCATGCGTTAATATATGATCCTGACATGCTGTCATCTTCACAGGAATTATGACAATAATCTAAACACATTTGCTTATCTGTCAATAGCAATGTTGTCAAAACATGATGTTTCCTCAAAAAGGAAGTCCAAGTGAATTGTTCAGATTTTGGTAACGTGATACTGTAGCTCAATTGGGAGAGCATTGCGTTAGCAGCACAAAAGGTTGTGGGTTCGATTCCCAAGGAATACGTACAGATAAACTGTACACCTTGAATACACTATGAGTCGCTTTGAATTAAAGTTTATGCCAAATGCATAAATGTTCCTTTAGTATGGAATAATGAAGTGTTATTGGTAGAAAAATGGGCAATGTAACATCTGCAAGGAGAGAAAAAACTATCTGGAGCACCATATGTTTTGTTTAGGCTTGTGTCTGAAACACATGTAGCCTTCAGAGTCACATATGCTGGAGCGGTTGGACACTCTGGGGAAAACGACACTCCAGGGAAGATAAAACTGAGTCGGGAATACTTCTTCCTATTCCTAATAAATTTCCACTGGAAAAACTCAGCTGTGCTTTCTGACTGAAATTGTTTGTCCTAATTCTTCACATGTTTATCCATGTATACAACATATTAAAATAAGTCACTACATCTTAAATGGACATTTCGTTTGTATTACATTTACGTTGTTTATATTTGTCCTTAAAGGTTCCTTTAACTTCTACATGCTACTTCTACGTTATTTTAAATGACAGGAGAGGCTCATTTCTTTACTCAGAAATATTTTAAACCTTTGATGTCTCTTAATACTTCGACAGCATACGTGCCTGTCTGAATGCATGGAGCCACAGATCTGTCACAACGTCAGACTGTATTTTTATTGGAGACATTAAAAGAAGCAATAAAACGGGGAAATGTTCTGCACATGTTTCTCATTTGCAGCTCTGCTGTATTATTTGATCAATTTGGTTTGTAACTCAAATGTTTTGCCATTCGAATGACATGAAATGTTGATCACGTGCGTGAATTTAATTTGAAATGCACGTTATATTCTTAAAAACGCCAGAGAAATTTGAACTTTGAAAGTTGTATTGGGTTCAAACTTCACCTCCATACTTCAGTCACGTCATGCAAACAATAACTTGAGGATGAAACGCATACTTAACTATGTTCACTTTTATTGAAGATAAACGATTGTTGTGGGTAGTTAGTAGGATGTTGTTATCCTATAGTTAGGGTGTTCTGAATGGTCACGAGAGCCCACCCCCAAATCTCTGTAGTACTTTGATAAGACTGTGGGACTTTTTAAATGCGTTTTTTCCCACCTGATGAAAATTCCTAAATCTGATTCATTAGTAAAGTGATATCTCACCTCTCCTTCTCTCTTTCCTCCCCTTTCCTCTTCCCTTTTCCTATCTGTCTCTCTCTCTTTCTCTATTTCTCTTCCTCTTCTTCTCTTTTACCCTCTCTCTCTCTCTCTCTATCTCTCTCTCTCTCTCCTGTTACCAGGCAGAGGATAGACGACTGATGGGGCGAGTCTACATTGCCTGTATTTCTTTAAATCTAATAACCCGACTCTGAGTCACACTGCAGGATGGGCGGCGCCCACATCTCTGGATGACCCTGATGCAACCCGTTTGACATCATCACCCTGTTGCTGATCGTGTGCCAAGGACACTGGCGGTATATAATTTACCATACATACATATTTAACATATAAACGAAACTTTACACATATATATTTTACACATACGTTCTGGTAACGCACACATTCTTTGTTCACAGCGAGAAAGCAGTGCTTGAATTTAGCTGATGACACGACAGGATGTTTAGATTTAATTGAAGAGCTTGAGAACACAGTGTACCACACACACACACAGACACACCATTAGTAAATGAGGCATTAGTCATTGTAATAAACATAATGCAGTGTAGCACCATATTCCCATTATCCTATTACACAATACTAAGAGAGTCCAAATTACTGGGCAGCATATTTATCATTCACTTGTTGTTAATTATGTTGCATATTTCTTCAAAATATGTCACGCAAATTATTGTCTCCTAAAAATGACCTCACACAGGTAAAACCCCTTCAACGTTTCAGAAGGCGGAATCAACCTCTTTATCCGTTGGAGTGGATCTCATCCTAAAAGCAGTTGATTGTTAGTTCGTCCAGCTGATTGATCATGCAGTTTTTTAAGATAGTGCTCAGTGTAAAATCTACTGTGTGTCCAGGCTGTGTCTGTCACTCAGAGAGAGAGAGTCTATCCTGAAACAGTCACACACAGACCCAGCACACTCAGAGCACTTTAGCTAATGGAGCTGTTTGGGATGAATGGAACACTGCGGGGGTGAGTGATGTAATCGTGTTTTTTAAATACCCTGTCGGTTTAATCAATAAAAATCAAGCAGGATTAAATGCTGAGACACACATTAGAAGGTGCAGGAGCGGCTGCAGCAGGCGTCTTAATGCAGAAGTGATACGTGCAAGAACACAATCACGTGCAGCTACAATGACATGCATGTACTCGGAAACACACACGTGTTGCATAACTGTATAGGCTGTGAGAAATAGGGAAGGAAACGCAAAAAGGGAACGTGTGAAAATGAAAAAAAATCACAGATGAGGTCTCATTAATATCTCAAATGTTACCTCTGCTGTTGAGGTCTTAAAGAAGCCCCAGAAGTCTCACACGTGTCTCCTGTGATCTCAACACATAACGTTACATGTTGTACTCACATTTCATCACATTTTCCATGATCAAATTATCTCACTGAAACTTTACTATAAACTTTTATTTTCTATTTTATTCCCCACATCTGAGATCATGTTGATACTTACTGACGCACTTTACACGGTTACTGAACTGAATCAACACTGAAATGATGTTAGTTGAAAAATGACAACATATAATATTTGATAATATTATAATATAAGTCGTAATTATGAGTTTGTCTCATTATTTATTATTTTCCTGTTTGTCACTGCTTTAAAAACAGTCTGTACTATATAAAAGTGTATAGAAATAAAAGTGACGACTCCATTAAAACTCCTAAAGTCATGAAAGAGCCACAACAGTTTATATTGGAGACACAGTGTTCCTGAAAAAGCCTGAACTAAAAATACATGAAACAAAATATATATGTAATGTATCATTATTATTATTATTATTATTAATTTACAGGCACTGCATCTGTTTTAAATTCAACTAATATCAGCACATTTTTTCAGTCCCTCACACGTCAAAAGCACAAGGTCAGGGGCTCTGTTTTATTTGTTGCACTGTCCCTTTCCTCACAGAATTTCCAGTAAGACCTGACAAAAAACATTGAATTTAGGATGTCTGTTGGATGTCGCACACGCTGATTTCCTCTCATAAGGTTACACAAACATACACGCTCAGACATGCAGCATAAACAAAAAGATTTTGTGGGGCAAATCTGGTCCTCTTGGGACACCAAACATATGACGCACTGGAGGTGGACAAAACTGCAAGAACAATGGAGAACAGCCGGACTGACTGACCAACTGACTATAACTGCGCTGAATCAGCAGGTTCTTCTGACCGGCAGGGGAGAGAACGCACACACAGATGCATTCCAGTATGTGTGCATACATCTCCACACACACACACACACTGTAGTTCATCCAAAACAAGCTTCGCACACAAAGATGAATGGTCGATCCAGCTTATTGGATTAAAATGCAACCTTTCCCAATAAGAAATACGATGGTACCATCCATGTACTTCAGGGTATCATGTATATAATCAGCACTGCTCTTATCCCTAACTTAGGGTTAGAGTATCTACTCAGAACTGATCAGACTTGGTAAATGAAATAGACAAAGAATGCCACAGGCTTTTATAAAGCAGCCTCATCATACCATATGACCTTAGATAAAGTATATCTAGGAAGGGAACGCCAAAGTGACTTAAACCAGTGAGCAACCAAGTAGCAACCAGCCACAACAACCTAGCAACCACCTTAAATACCCTAGCAGCTGCATAGTAACATGCTAAAGCCCACTAAAAACACCTAAGCAACTGCATAGCAACACCCTAGCAACCACCCACAACATTCTAGCAATGCATCACCCAAATTAACATCTCACAAACTGAACACAGTCTCTCGATGTTGGCTATAACATGACACAGATAATTTAACATGAATAATCCTTTAAGTTCTACAGCAGGAAACACATTTAATGCCAGTAAATGTGAGAGGATTAGTGGTAAGAGAACTCACTGCTGGAAGCAATAGACTGGAACAAGCTGGTTGTGTATCTAATGATTACTGTCATTGAAGGTCTCTGTAAGCTGGTAGTTTAATGAGCTGGATCTGTCATTATAAACACAGCCCACAGGCCCTCATGACAGCCTGATGGTTGTTTTGAGGCTTACATTAGTTTAATGTAACTGCTACGTAAATGTAAATGAACTGAAGTGTGCAGCTCACCGGAAAATGTAACTATTTTACAAGATGGTTAATTTGTATGAATTCGTACGAGGTAGATTGTACAAAACCTGTAATAAAAAAATCAATAATGAAGCCCAGTCATGTAACCAGATTGTATTAAAGCATACAAAGAGATGTATGAATTTATACAACCTAGTTACTTCGTAAAATAGTTACAGTTGTGTCGGAAGCGTAATTTTTTCATCGCTAGTGTTATCAAACCGAATTTCAAAAATTATAATGGCTTTTATAAAAGGTTTCCTAAACACTCTCTCTGTTTGCCACTGGTTAAGCTATTGGTTAACTGGGATGCCCAAACAAACAGAGCAATGTTTTGATGTGCCAGAAAGTTTTTTCATATAGGAGGAATATAGGAGAAATATAGGTTGGTATTACCTATAGCCAGCATATAAGAAAAAGTAATTTAACACAAAAAATAACACAGTTCCACTTTAAGAAGTGCACCACAATAGCAAATAACAGTGATTTTTCAAATATGTCCATGTAAGGCCGTGTGTTTGCTAAAGCTGTTTTTTTAAATCATTTAGTCTCTTTTGTGGTTCATTGGCCAGCTGCTGGTTTGACAGAGCCAGACGATGAAGCCACTGATGATTTTTCAGTATGTTTTCTAGAACAAACACACACATATAGAGCATATAATGCTTCTTGCCTCAATTCTGTCAATCACGATGAAGGCTAATCAGGTCTTTGTGAAGTTATAATTATACGTGGCAAGAATCAGACAGGGCTGAATGCTCAGTCTCGTTGCCCTGCCGTATTTCCTTAAAAACATCGTCTCACAGGCCGCCCATAATGGGACATGAAAGGAAAACTAAAAGAGTTTTCCCTCGTTTATTAGAGATCAAACTGCAGACTCGGTCAGAGCTCAAGGCATCACAGGGCACATGCTCTTAATTCAAGGCCGCAATTCGATGTCATTATATTTTCCACAAAGACTGCACAAACACGGTCTTTTCCACTGTGTGTGTTTAAATATATTTCCTCCTCAAATCTCTGTCTGCAACTCGCAGAGGAAAAGGAGAGGAGGAAACCCGTGTTGTTTTCTGATAGCTGTCCGTCCTCTGCCTGTTTGTAATGATCTGTCCTTGAGGAGAATGAGAGAGAGTGTGTGTGTGTTTTCTCTACCTGATAACACTCCATCCTCTGACTCGGTATAATCGGCTCTGACTGACAGGTCTTCCTGAATCGGTCGCCCCTGTCAAAAACACACAGATAAAACCGTCACTCAATCTGTTGCAAATACACACATCGTGTATCCCTGACAACCATTAAATCCATTTACAAAATCAGAGCACTGACCCGGAATTACATAAGGACCCCTGGAGATATATTGTGGAATCCAACATTCCTGCTACAATAAGTCAGCATGAGTCTTTTTCCAAACGTATGACTAAGATGAGAAAAATAATACGGCTTTCATAATTAGGAAGGAAACATGCATTCCAGAGTGACTGGTTTTATAGGATAAGAATAAGGGAAGGAATCTTGTAGGAACATGGAACGTTCTCAGAATGTTGTTAAAGTTCTCTAAAACTTCTCTTAAAGTTATCAAAAAACATTCTTGCAGTAGCGTTAGTACTAGTAGTAGTAGTATTAGTAGTATTAGTAGGCATGTTGTTCTTAGGTTGTTAGTGGAACATTTTAAAAATGTTACAGAATTTAAAAATGTTTGAATAACATTAAAGTGTCTAAAGTGTCTAAAGATCTGGACATTTTGAACAATCATAGAACATTCAAAATACTTTCAAAATAAACATTTTGGAAATGTTAGGGAAACGTTCTTACAACTTAAAATTGTTAGACGGGCATGTAGATGTAATAGATGTCAGGGATTGATGTAATCTTCTACATGAATGTAACGTTCTCAAATGTTCTGACATCCAGGGTTCTGCGTTCTACAAATGTTCCCAGTGGAGAACCTAATAGCTCAGATGTTCTTCTTTCAATGACTTAATGAACGTCTCAGTTACGTTTCATTAACGGTTGAATTTTACATCTGACATCTCATTAAACTTCCTAATTAGAAATAACTGAATAAGACAAATGTTGACATACATTAAGACTACATACAGAGTCTGTAGTTTATTATAATTTTCTGTTCAGAGGTTTAATTTTGTTAATTGTTTATTATTTATACAAAAAGTATTTTCACACATACATTAAAAGTTATTGTCATTGTGCAAAAGTCATTGTGCAGACATATGCACACACACACACACACACACACACACACACATTTAAATTTTCCATTTTTCAACATGCGTTTCCTTTTCCTGTGGCCTAGATAAAGGAGGTGCGGTTGGGTTGATATTGAAGGTTATCTGGATTTTCCACTGAAAATCACAAAACATCTGAGCTAAACTACGGCTACATTGACTGTTGAGTTATAGATCTTTTTAAAGTTATAGTTAAAGTTATACCTGTGTTATTCCTAATACTGTGACTGTATACTGTAATTCATAGTGCTTTACTAGTGATGTTTGCCGAGGAAAGATTCACTGTATTGCTTTTGATCATACAAAACACCTTAGCAACCTACTCAAAGCACCATAACAACGCCCTGGCAACCATCCACAAAATACAGCACAGGCATAACTTGATGTTTGTGATAATGGTAGTTCACAACCTCACTTCATAATTATTATATGAGACAAACTATACAGGGCTTGATAACTTGATAAGTGTAACATGGTTTGATCTGTGATCATGTTTCACATGAGCACACACACACACACACACACACACACACTCATAAGCGGCATGCTAGAGTGTACAGAAAAGTGATAGCTCTCTATGGCATCCTTCCCCCCAATTCTTTAATTGACCGCACACACGTACACACACATACACACACATACACACATCGTTTCACTGCATTTGAACCAGGGATCGTAACTGACCTATCTTTGTGGGTGCCAGGTGTCTTAAACTAACACATTACTTCAGTGTGAGCACTTTCATTAGTTACTGAAAACGCTGCCCTGATCTGTGTACAGTATGTGAATCCCCAGAAATTCTGTTGCTTGAGGTTGCCCAGCTAACAGGGAACGTTCTCAGAACATTGTCTAATGTTATCTAAAAGTTCTCTCACTCTTATCAAAGAATGTTCTTGGAGTAACGTTGGTAGAACTTTTCTAATGTTATGCATCACAAATCCACATTCCACTGACTTAATTAGTCAGTGGAATGTTTTAAAAACGTTACAGAATGTAAAATTGTTAACGTTTAGAAAACATTTAAAACATGTTTGATTCACGTTCTTATGATCAAGCAATAACGTTAATGTCTAAAAACTGGACGTTTTGAACATTCCTGGAACTTTCAAAATACATTTTTTAAC
>JAZGTI010007524.1:0-21523 GCA_036877585.1 Botia kubotai | reverse complement strand
CATTAACACTTATGTACAGTATTTAACAATGCGTTATGTGATTTACTCTGAATATTTTAATTATAAATAATAAAATAGATTAATTTTATTTATTTCCAGAGCTCATATTAAGGGGTCAAATATAAATGAAATCAAACACTATGCTACGTTTGCTTTGGCATTAAACGCTCCCTGTAGTTTTTCAGCATGTGTATGTAACACAATCAACGAAAGATCTAAAAAAATGAGTTTGATATTTCAGATGCATGCGGTAGACTATTAATTCGCACATAAAGGGTAATAAGAAAGAAGGTTTGTGCAATGCAAAGCCTAAGCCCAGAAAGACATGCGATTCAAGAAAACTCAGGATGGATGCGAGATTAAGTCATTCATGATCATGTAATGAGAGATTGAAGGGTTTAGAACCTAGATGCTTTAAAACAGAGGTAATATCTTGACAATCTCAGAGGAACGACTAGACCAAAACAGGTCTTAATAAAAGGACATCAGAGGCCTCTTAAAATCCTTAAAAATACTAATGATCTAATAAATCACCCAATGTCCTGTTTAAGCATTATGTCACAAATTCTGTGCGTTAGCACAACAATTTCATTTGATTTGGTTTAGTAATCAGGATCTGAACTGGCTAAATGGAATTTAAAGCAAACTGTTAGCAGCCCAACAAATTAGCCCCAATTAACAGCAGATGCACCACCAAATCCACAGATTTTGATACACTTACTATGCACTTATTAACTTATGCATTTGCACTAACATCCTCAGCTCGCATGCCAGGTATAAAAAGAAAGTCAATTTGAACGGCCGTGAGATGTGCTAGCGTTAGTATTAGTATTGATTAGTATGGACTGCTAAACGTTAAGATATTATTGGTAAAGCAGCGGATGAATGCGGATGCGCATGAAGGCTGCACTGATGAAATATGATACAGCACATCAACACTTTGTTTTGATTTTCATGAGTTCCTCTCTAGCATGAAAACACATTAGCATGCTAAACTTGGCAACATGTACCCTCAATTAAAGCAGTTTGATGTCTACACTGTGAACTGTGGGGTCCAAAATGTTTGAGACGTCATTGAAAATATGAGACTGCATTTGAAATCCAATCCGAAATAAGCCTAATAAATGGTAATAAACATTTTGTAATCATTTTAAAGATTATTTCTTCTAAATCACTAAACAAATGCAAGCAATTTTTTTTTTACATTTTTTTCCTCAAAGGGGAAAGTGCATGAGTGCATGATTAATGTAAAAAAGTAATGTATTTTTTCACAACTGGTCTCATAATTTTGGACCCCAGTGTATTTATTCATTTTAGAAGCGGTTCATGGTACAGTACTCTGTGTACCATTATCATACTGTTCTGTATAAGCTCTACCAATGAGCAAAACACACAGTGAAAACTACAACACTAAATCAGTGATAATGCAGCTGGAACATGACAAAAAACACGTTAGCATGCTGTATTAATGAGTTAGCAGACTCGTTCCTATTTACCTGAACCCACCAATAGAACAGCATTAACGGCCCTATGACTATGAGGAACATAGGGGTGAGTGCAGAGCATACGATCAGCACGTTTACTGTGTACCAGAAAGTGCGCATCCAGATATCAATATTTTCTGGAATGAGAGAGTCTATTGTGTCCACATCTTTGCCGAAGCGATTCAAGACCCGCCCCGAGGGTGTGGCCTCGAAAAATGCCTGGGGAGCTCTCAAAATGGCGTGGAGCATGTTGAGGTGAGTTGTGTGGGCCGCCTTCAGCATGCTGTATGCCCGGCACAGTAAACAATTGGCCAGAATCAGCGCACCTGTTGAGGGGGGCAGCAGAACAACAGACAGTGAGGAAGAGGAAGGTTAGTTGCTTGTCCTTGCTCAGCTCATGTCTCAAAACCTCTGGTTGATAGAAGCAGTTGAAATGGTTCGACACTGAGATACAAGCAAGCTACTGCAACGGGGTGACGCACTGTCGCTATTGTGTGTGTGACTATTCGTGGAGGATAAATACTGAAATGATGGCACTATGGGACGGCTGTCCTTGTGCCATCACACTGCACACATCTAGAAGACAAACAAATCAAACAAAAACAAAAATTAATAAAACCAAATTTAGTTTGGATTGTTTAACTTCAAAAATTTGGCCTTGGGAGAATTTAATTAGAAATGCTATAGTCTGTTTTGAAAGGTCTGACTTTTAATAGTACACTTTTAAAAGGCAAATATTAGCAAAGTTTGAAAAAAGATTTTTTTATTTCTGGTCTCTATTTAATCTCATTGCAGTCTTTGAACCATAGATAGAGAAGATAACTAGGTAATACTTAAAAAATGCCAACAAGCTAGTCTAACGAGTTGCTTTCAGCTATGAAGAGCATGTATGTACAATGTATTTAAAATGTACTACACTTCACAGCAAAAACGATTGCTGACAAAATGCAGCAAGTGGCTCATGCTTTTCAACATCACTAGGGGGCGCTAATAAACCACAAATATCACGACCATCCGTTCTTATCAGTGAGGTAGCAACGAGGAGGACGACTTTTACCTGCAAACAATGAGGCACAGGCCATATGTAAACCAAAATCTCAAGCATATAACAAAGAGCTCCACAGTAAAGTTACCGTGCATCTATAATTACTGTGTATGTGTGTGTGTTTGTGTGTTTGTGTGATGGTCTGTGCTCATGAATGGGTGAGTGTGCAAGCAAACGAGCAGCAGAAGTCGGAGAAGGAAGTGTGCAGGCAGTGTGCGGGCAGGCTGCTGAGTGAAGAAACAGGAAATGAGCACTTGACAAGGGTGAGAAACACACCATACAGGCAAAGAAGAACCAAATCAAAAAGGTAAGACAGAACCGTCCTGTCATCTTGCACTGTATTCTCAAATAACAAAAACTGAACTGATTCAGAATTCAGGTTCAGAATTTCAGAACTGATGGTAGAGCTGCAAAACATCCTGAGGAATACCTGCACAAAGATGTAAATGAAAGCCAGGGGGGCAACGACCAGGGCGAAAATGGGCGTGCTGCTAACTATAACAATCATGGTGGACAGAGAAGCAAAGAAGGTGGCCAGGAACACGAGGACTGTGGATGGAAGAACCTCATCGATCACATAAATGTCCTTGGAGAAGCGATTGAGGATCCGGCCTATGGGGGTGGTGTCAAAGAAAGACTGGGGGGTGTGAAATTTGTTGTCCAGCAGGGCCTGGTGCAGCTTGCATGCCGCCCGGATTTTCCCCAGGGCGAGAGTAAAGGAAGAGAGCATAACCAGGATGCCTGTGTTAGAGAGACCAGAGCGAGAGGAGGGGGTCACTACACTACACACCACACAGACCTGCAGGGAAAAAGGGGGGTTGTGGGTATATTGGGGGGGGGGGTTGTGGTTTTTAAGGAAGAGTAATGTTCAGGAGCACATTCCTCACAACAAATACACAAAAAACACACATGAAGATTCACCCCAAAATTCTGTCATTGTTTACATTATTTTCTCCAGCTGTTTTTATACAACCGCAAATTATAGTGAACACAACTGGTACATCTGAAGTCTTGTGAAGTTATTCAAATCAAATTTACTTGATAGCGTTTATCACAACACATAGTTCAAAAGCAGCTTCACAGAAAACACATGTTTCTATACTACAAAACCAGAACAGTCTGGTCCCCTTCAGTCACGCTTAACGTTATGTCAAAGACTGACGTATGGGGTCTCGCCTGGGAGCACCAATCACCTTTGAGTAGCAGAAAAATGACCAATAAACATTGGCAAGTGAGATCTGCATGCTGAGCCACTCCCACCCAAATGGGTATAAAAGCCCTTTTTTTTGGCTGGTTCCTGGAGACAGGCTGCAGCCCCAGCCAGACCCCGTCCCTGTGCCATTCTTTCCGGTACTGCACGAGGAGATTCAGTGGAAGGCACCATTTACTGCTGGATGCCACTCTATAGCCTTCTTCACTCTCCCTACCCTGCCAGTCGGATTACTACATACAAAGCCGCATCCGCACTGGCTTCACAACCAACTCCTGAGATGGGCATGGCACTGCATTGCATGGTCTTAGGTCACTTCCAGCCATTACTGGTTTTCGGACCTGATGCTTCTTGCGACGGCCCCTCCCTGGTAGATTCCCCTAAGGAGGCATTCCCTCTCTCAGGGGTGGACATCTACAGAACTGTAGGCTGGGCACCACCTAACACTTTTGCTGGACTACAATCCTTGGGTGTTTCCTCACATGTGCTGGGTGCAAGTAGGTAAGTTGCAGGGCAACTGGCTCAGTGCCATTCGCCTCTAATAAAGGGATGCATGCACCTCAGTGGCCCCAGGTGAGTTGCCTAACTCCTTCCCTAAAGAACTTCTCTCTTCTGAAGAAACAGAAACTGTGCCTTCCCCAAGTTCTGTCCATTCGATACCAGAATTGGTACAAAGAAACTGTCCAGTTTACGTGGGGTTCTGGGAAGGATGGCACGCTACAACTTTCCAGCAACTGCATCGCTAATACCTGTAACATAGTTTGGTGGTTGTGGCGTTTCCATAGAAACCCATATGTCAGTCTTTGACGTAATGTATTTTTTTTTGTTAATTTTAAGAAACTGTACTTGGTTCCTGTAACCTAATCGGACCAGACTCCATTGCATTCACAGGCCTGTGTGCCAGGCATCCAATTTGGGTAACATCCACATTACGTTATGCAAACAGACAATCTGTCATACCTTGTGAAATGCCCAGCGCCGCGTACACCCCAACTCTCATTTGTACATTCTCTTGTGTTCTGTTGTGCTGGGCGTCATTAGTCCATTCACTGAGCCAGAAATTGGCTCCTATTGCAGCTGCGCTCTGACAGCCGTACAGAAAACAGATGAAGAGGGACAGGAGCGGCCCCACTGCTTTTGCATACTCCCAGTACACCTTGAACTTCACCTGAAAAAGGAATAAGGCCGAACCAAAAGGTGAAAATCCAGTTAACTGTGAAGCTATACGTGTCCTCGTACCTCATACATCTGATGCCCCACAATGCAACACTTCTATATACTTGTACTTGTTACGTTTATCATGTATTTCATTTTGGACTTCAGAATAGTTAAGAAACTACATAGAATAGATTATTTATTTAGGGACAATTTGAAATGAACTAGGGAGGACATAACGGTGATTAAAATTGTATATACTTAAAATGAATGCTGACCATTAAACCTAAGCTGTACACTAAGATACATACTTTCTTTATATTCATATAAACTCTAAGCTGAAATCTTAATGTTGATTAAAAATATAGATCTTAGATACATTACAGTATGTCAGCATCCACATGCTGTATTCCTACACTACACCAAGTATTATAGGTTTAAAAAGGTACTAGAAGTTTGGATGTTTAGGTACTTTAGGTACAATAATGCAGATGCATTTAAATAATGCATTTCATACAGTTTGTTTTAAAATATTTAGTTATCTGGGGTTCCAAATTTTCAGAAAAAAATTTTCAGACCTTTTTAATTCCGGTTTTAATTCAATTGTTACTTAACGATATTATTCACTGTATTCATTTGGTGTTTAGGCGAGTGTGTGGTTGCACAGTTCCTGTCCTCCAGATGGGGGCGGTCATGAGTCACTAACCTGCCCGGTCTCCGTTGTTTCTGCCTGGATAAGTTTCTCCACCTTTTGCTCCTTCTTCTCCGCTTGGGGCTCTGAAAGTTTCCTCACACTACAGCGTCGCTGACGGACGGACTTGTTCTTGGGATTCTCCACATCATTAGATATGATGCTCATCTGCCTACAAGACGCAGAAGAAACAGGCTTGGCAGAAGATCAGATCAGTCACTACACTTAAATTTTTAAAATCATAGATTTATGTTTACTGTTCTTTAACCCCTGCAGATCATGATTCATATCCTAACATAAATAAAACCTTTTGTCTGTTCTTCACACAAAGCTGCTGTATTCCTACAATTGTACTTCATAAATACACACTACAGAGTCAGGACTTAGTAAATGACCCCTTAGTACCTTATCACTTAGTACCAACTTAGTATACACTTAACCACGAGTTATAAACATAGTTGATTTCCCAATCTAACGATTGTTTTGCTTTCCTAAGGCACCTAGGCAACTAGGTGTATGGCTAAAGCATAAGATGGTCCACACACAAACAACATCACCAAAATTTTGAAATGATATGTACAAATTATATTACAGTAACACAGCTGTATATATAACAGACACAATTTTAATAATGCGACCAGTTACTGTGAACTGTTACAGTAAATGTTCAAATGGCTTAGACTGTATAAAGAGTTTGTCATAGGGACAGAGGTGCTTTTAAAAGTAACAGTTCCAGAGACTGGCACAGTGAGAAGGTATGAAATATTCATGTGTACCTCATGAACTGTCTGCGGGCCTCGTTGACTGCAGGTTCATTGTCCACCATATCGATGTGATTACTCAGAGCATCCTCTGGAAACTCTTCCTCTTCATCCACCAGCGAAACTGCCCAAATCAAAAATCAACACTACAGAAATGTGCACGAAACAAGCCAATAATAGACATGACCCCCAATTATATCAAAATAATGCAACAAACACAGTGTTCCTCAATTCACTACGTGCATAGTTAATTACTGGTTTTTGATAAACCAGCTCCGGTAATTCCAGTGAACTGTCGGCTGTGATGATGTCATTGTAAACTGATGGTCTAATTGAATTTTGCTGAGGAGGAATACTGAGGACGCAACAGTGATGTTGTTCAACTGTTGTCCCCTCAAGACGGTTCACCTGACGATTTTATGAGCTATATTCTGATATAAATGAAGAACTACACTACTCTTGCTGTTAAAGACACCTTGAAGGATTGAGGACACCTCCTCACCAACATGTAACCATTCATGGAAATTTAAATGTAAGTTCTTAAGAGCAATCTATGCATACAGTCGAATGTTCACATTTGTGAGTACTGAGTCTATATACCAGTGACTTCATCGTCTTCAATAATGTCCTCGAGAGAGTAGTTTCTGAGGAACTCCGCGAAAGCCCCATTCTGCTTGAGAAGATCCTGGTAGGAGCCCATCTCTGACACCCTACCCTCCACCATCACCAAAATGTTGTCCACCTGAGGCAGGAAAGTGATGCCGTGGGTCACCAGTATGCGGGTCTGTGAGGGAAACGGGACAATTGTTTACTTCTGCGCTGCTAATTTATATAACAATATGACTGTGCCCAATACCTTGCCCTGGAGGACTCCCTCAGGGCCAATGACATGCTCAAATATATGTTTGGCAACATGAGCGTCCACAGCAGAAAGAGGGTCATCCAGAAGGTAGACATCTGCCTCGCTGTACAATGCTCTGGCTAAACTGACTCTCTGTCTCTGACCACCGGACAGGTTAATGCCCTATGTACAGAAAAAACAACAACCATCATCTAATCACAGGTACTACAAAAGCTGAGCTAAAATGAGTTACAATTAGCATGGCCAATGGATTGAAAATGAGTTAGGGTTAGGTATGATGTGCTGCATTATTAAAGAGATTTAGAAAAAATAAACAGAATTCAATTAAACTCAATACAAAGACATTATATTATTATGAGAAAGGTAACACATTGAATATGGATTGGGTATGATGTCATACTGAACTGTAGAATGTATGTTGGCATTTTTTGGGGATCCATTAAAAACACCCACCACATTTTAACAGCGTTTTTTTATAATTAATTGTTTATAAAAAAGTTTAGTTGACAGCCCTGGTTACATTATAACACTATTTTAATGAAACAAATTAACAAAAAACAAAAACAATGAATTTATAACAATTAAAGTACCTTCTCTCCTATCTCCGTTTGGTCACCACCAGGAAGCACCTCCAGGTCAGGGATGAGGGAACAGGCCTCCAGCACACAGCGATACTTCTGCTCCACATAGGGCTTGCCAAACAGGATGTTGTCTCTTAAAGTGTCATTCTGGATCCAAGCTTGCTGTGGTACGTAAGCCACAGATCCCTAAATCAAGTGATAAACAATGTATGGAAAATAAGACTCTCGTTATTCGACTGATCATCAGCAGGTATGACTCGAGTGATGCTACACACCCGTATGGAGATCTGACCCTCAAGCTTCTCCATGTCTCCAAGCAGGGCAGACACGAGAGACGTCTTCCCACAGCCCACATGACCCACCACAGCCAGTAAGGAGCCCTGAGGCACCATCACATTAATGCTGCCAACAAATGAAAAGTTACTGTTTTACAGCACAATCTCTGTTTTCATCATTTTGATATGAGCACTTGTGTTTCTGGGTTAATGTGGTACATTTTAATTAACATCAAGATTTTGGTTCTTTAAATAATTAGCTTTCCTGTAGCTCAGTGGTTAGAGCATGGCGTTACCAACGCCAAGGTCACGGGTTCGATCCCAGAGATTGCACTCAGAAATGTATAGTATAATGCCATGTAAGTGCTCTGGATAAAAGTGTCTGCCAAATGCATAAATGTAATTAATAAAGAAAAGTGTATATTAGTGTATAATATGTAGTGTACATTTTAAAATGAATTCATTTACATTTCATTCACTATTTGGTTGCCTTCATTGTAAATAGGCCTGTGCTGTTACAAATACTTTTTACAGTATTTTTATACAAATTTATACTTTAAATTACATATACTTCATGTGTTCTCACAAGGCCTATTGGCCTATATGAGGTCACAAAAGCCGATTGCCTAATAAATCCCCAAGACATTTATTATATTAACACATTTGTCAGACACTTTTATTCAATGTGCATTTCTTGGGAATCATCATTCATGGAATAATGTATGTCACACTGCAGGACACTGAAAAGTCTATCGTGTCAACCACTCATGTGTGTTTGTACTTTTCAAGAGCGACTGCGTCTTGCTTGGCCCAAGAAAATTTCCCATTCACAACAGTCACCGCATATTCTGAAAGAGAGAAACCAGTGAGTTAAATAGTGAGTGAAGTTATGACTCCGTCTGAAGACAATGTACAGGCAGGACTAGCCGAACACTGATTTACAATGACTCAGCATAAAATCACTCTCATAAAAACCTAAACCAACAGCACGCCGCAGCACATTTACATGTTTTAGCCTGTCAGCTAGCAAAAGTCACCTGACGAACTGTTTTTCCTGTCTACACTCTCCGGATCCAACTCGTCGTGACACAGGAAGTCCTGGATACGCTTCAGAGACACGCTGGCCTGCGGAAAACAATGTGATGGATAATTAGACTTCTGAAGTGCCGGATTTAAAAGTGCTGATTACATCGTTTTAGCAATCTTTGACCGACATCGGTCCCCCACACAAACTAACCCTCCAGAAGAATGTTGTTTCTTAATATTGGAGACAAATTATTAAATGTAACGCCAAACGTTTATGCAAGAAGCAGTTTTTGGTTAGTTTTTTTATTTACTTCATTATTCACTCAATTTTTGTGATACAGTCAACCTTATCTCCTGCATTTATTAGTCATGTGTTACACTGAATGAGAAAGGTCGATAGTTCAACGTAAATGAAAAGCTTGTTTTATTGAAACAACTTATTTTTATTTATTTAACGTACATGAAGTTAAGCATCTGTGAAATGCTGTTAACCACCACAGAAAATTATTTTGACTCATTCATCAGTCATTTACAGAGAATATTGTAGCAGAAAGTTTAAAAGTTTACATTTGAGGTTTATGTTCGTTGTACACATAGAAAAATGCATAAAAATCTTGATTTTTAAAAATCAGAGATTTCTGTGGATGCCGTTTGTTCGATGTAAAGTATTGAACTATAATATTGTTTGTAGGGTGTTTAGGATATATGTATGAACAGGAAGAAATGAATACGTACCTGTACAATGCCGCTTATGACTTGTGGAAGCATGTTCAATGGGAATCTTAAGATGTTGAATAGAGACAAAGACACAAAAGCCTTTTCTGCATCCAAGACATTGTTTTTATCCACCGTCACATACACAGCAAATGTTGTCAAGGCCACCTGCGCAGACATTCATGTGACAGAATAATTTAGATCATTTATTATCATAGCCATACAATTCTAGTTCCATTATTGGTAACTGTGATATTCATTTTTGGGAAACCAGCCCTACCAACTAGACATTGGGGGGCAGTTGTGGCCTACTGGTTAGTGAGTTGGACTTGTAATCAGAAGGTTGCTGGTTCGATTCCAGCACTGGGGGGTCACAACTGAAGTGCCCTTGAGCAAGGCACCTGACCCCTAATTGCTCCCCGGGCGCAGTAATGTGCTGCCTACTGCTCCGGGTGTGTGTGTGTGTTCACGACTTGCAGTGTGTGTTCACTCCTCACCAGTGATGGGTTAAATGCAGAGGTCACATTTCGGGTATGGGTTACCATATCTGACAAATAGGTCACTTTCACTTTCATTGGTCCACCAACTTGACCAGTGGTAACCAGCATAAACCAGCTCGGATCAGCAAAGCTCTTTTTAGCAGAATTGATTTGAAAACAAAACGCTATTGTGTGTTTTGCTGTCACTAACGCACTTGAATGTGTCGCCAACATGAGACTCATTAGATAAAGATCTACTGCATCATTCTGCTAAAACACACGAGACACACAGTAAGAGATAACAGACTGAAATGATGTTACCAGAAATGGCGCACTGGTCCAGGCCATGGTGGACAGAGCACTGAGGTAGGCCGTCTTGCGCAGCACGTTCAGTTCCTTCTGTCGAATCTGGAGGATCTTGTCTTTAAATGAGATCTCCCAGGCGTACAGTTTCAACACCTTTATGCCATTAAGAACCTCATTCATCAGCTTGATGCGGTCGTCTTTGTGTTTCATCTGCTCCACCTGTGCCGAGCACAGACAGGAAGTGATGTCAGACAGACAGGAAGTGATGTCAGACAAACATTTTAAACAAGAGTCATGTCTCCTTGTTCAGTGACTCTATAGTTTGTTCACATTGACTACAGGTTCAGATACAGTAATATCAGCGCAATGCCAAGACACTTTCTCATACAACATTTTAAAATAGCTGTTTCATGCATTCATGCGTGTATCGTGTCTACAATTGCAGATTCATTCACTACAAAGTAAATGTAAAAAGAGTAAACAACTATAAATGTATGTTTATGGACACAGCTCCAGACAATATCGCATGTACATACAGTACACTTTACATTTTAAACGACAAATTCGATTTTCAAATTCAATATTAATATGTGTGCAAAAAGATCATGTTGGTGTAACAGAAAGGAACAGAGGAACGTTTGCAGAGAAGAGGAGAAGGTACCTGGTAAGTTCTGGTCTTCATTGCGATGACAGCATTGAAGGGGATGAGCAAAATCATCACAGCCACGCCAGCCAGTACTGAGGGACCCAGATTCTGAGGACAAGCCAAAGAAAGAATAAAGAAGTTTTTTTCCTGTCAGTCTTCTGTCAGACATCTCAAATGCCCATCACTACCAAACTATAGTTCCTGTCAATGTATATCTAAACAAAAGCATCACGGCACATGTAACATGTATGTTCAGTGTTCATGTGTTTTTGGTCCCGTCTCACGTCAATGTTAAGCTGTGTGTGTGTTTTTTCCTGTGAGTTCTGAGTATTAAAAACTATTTTTGTTCATGGCTCATCTTTGTAAACTTTATTCTACAACCACTCGTGAAGACGGGACCAAAACGGTTTATTTATGTGTATTTCTGTTTTATTAACAGGCCTGCCTGCAGTTCAGTTACTCTGCCTGGACCAGAGCGACTGTCCACACAAGTCAATTTCATAGACCTGCCGTAGAGCCCTAACAAGCTGTCCAGCGCACACCTTCCACCAGCTAGCCTTAGAGAAGACTTTCTGGAAAGGATGCTGGTGAACAACAACTCTCATCACTGTTCACCTGTCTGAGGACCACAGCAGCCAAACTTAATGGCACAACTGGATGTTTTTAAACAGTGGTTCTTAACTGTTTTTAATCCAGGGCCCGGTTGCATGAAAACCTTTAAGTGAGGGTATCCTTAAGAGAGACAAATACCTGAGGGAAGGAATTATTTTAAGAGGGTTGCAACAAACAGCTTAACAGTCACCCTTACCTTAAGTGTTTATAGTAAGCATTTTGCCATGCTTTATGTCAAAACACCGCTAACAGAGAAGCGGTTGCTATAGTTACAAAATCACCCCCACAATAAACTGCACATACCTCGCTGAGGCAGATAATCACGTGTGATTTAAAAAAACCATTTTTTAAAGGTACAACTGTTACTAAGGGCTCTGTAGCAACGAATAACAGAACCTAAGGGAGGACTTAAGAAGCAGCTAAGGGGAAATATTTATTGACAGCCTTAGGGCTCAAACATTAACAAGGTGTGGGTCATTTCTCGTACATTGCATAGTTTGTTTGTGGTTTCAAATATGAGGGCACGTCACGCAACCTGTCCGTGTCATTTGGCTAGCGCCGGTCTGTAACAGAGGAATCTGCTCTAAATACTATTCGCTGAACACAGCCTTCGACACCAATTCCTGTTAAACCAGCTCGATTTGAACATTTGATTCGCAGTTGGCATTATCCCTGCTGCACATCATCCAATCAGAACCGGCCTGCGAGTTGGTTTTCACCAATTGGAAAGCACCGAGAGAAATATTATGTGTGAATGAACGTGACTGTTCGTGTAACAAAAGATGGGGCCGCTATCACGGATAAATCAAATGTGTGGAGGTTCACCTGCCAGAGGAAGAAAAGGGCGAGAATAATCTGCAGCGGAGCCGACCACAGCATGTTCAGAAAGGTGGTGAGATCCATGAAGCGCTGGGCATCCACTGACATCAGGTTCACCACCTCCCCCACCGTAGACGAACGTTTGGCCTCGTTCGTGATCACCAGTGACTGCAGAGATGGATGAAACATGTCAGCCACATCACTTCAATATGCTAGAATATCTTTATTTTAAGCCATTTCACTTATCACAATAGTGTGTTATTTCTACTTTAGAAATAACAATAATAGATTTTTAATCGATCACATTTTTTTTTAAGTCGATAACAAAATTTAAGTTGTTGAAAAAGCGCGGTTAACTTGTCACTGCAAGGTAATCGTCAGTGTCAAGTAATTAACTGTGTATTCAACTAAAGTTTACCATAAAGCATTACATTAAGTTTATTAGCTATGCCAATCTTAATGTACCCTATGTGAGTTGATTAAAACTGCAAAAAAACATGTTCTCATACATGCAAATTATACAGTACTACATTCCTGCCCATTGAAATAAGTACCAGAAATTACCATGGTTGTTTGGATGCTTTTTTGAACAATCCAATGATCAAGGTACCAACCACAGTTACTTTTTTGAATGTTATGTTTGTTGATGCATTACAATGGGGTCAGTTGTGGTCTAATGGTTAAAGACTCAGACTTGTAACATAAAGGTTGCAGGTTTGATTCCCAATGCTGGCAGGAAACAACTGAGGAGCCCTTGACCAAGATGCTGCCCGGGCGCTGCACTGATAGCTGCCCACTGCTCGGGGTGTGTGTGTGTGCTCATGGCTCGCAGTGTGTGTTCACTACTCACTAGATGGGTTAAATACAGAGGTCACATTTCAAGTATGGGTTACTGTACTTGAAAAATCTGTCATTTAACTGTCTTTCTGCAATGTGTTTGGCAAAGTAATATACAGTGATGCAACAGACTGTTTGCTTTATCAATTACGAATGTTGCCAATAACAATGATGGGTGTTTACTTATAACCCCCATGATACATGATACACACCCATGATAATGTACTATTACATCGATTAAAACATTAGACCGTTTGGCCATCACGCCCACAACAAAACATCCCTCGTTCATTATGTACCAATGTACATTTCACATGCCTGAGTCACCTAATTGCTGAAACGTTTTATCTCATCAGCAGGCACCTTATGTTCGACTCATTACACACAATCTTACGCAGAGAAAATGTGATGGAAGTGATTCAAATTAAAAAGATAAATACAAACAAATGGCTGCCACTAGGAACTGTATTCTAATCCTGGACTGTATAGTCATTTAAAGCACTAGACTCATATGCAGGTCTTTTGTAGTCGTTCAGATTTTGAACTACTTATGACACTGTTCCTAGAACAGTGAGAAAAGTGTTTCCCTTTGTATTGTAAATGTATTTCTTACTTAGTAGTAGATCCTAGACATGCTCCTTATGTATTATGTAGACTTATTCAATTTAGTCAAAGCATATGCTGAAATACATATTTTGCATGAGAGCTTGAATTATTCCTATTATATATACAGTATATATATGTGTGTGTGTGTTTTAAATAATAAGCATAAACATGACATAACCAGCATAACTTGTTGCCTGCATTGATTATATTTTTCCGCTAGGAACCTTGAGGTGGTGTTTGATGACCAAACGCAATTTGCAGCTCACACACTGCAACAATCTCTCTGTTATCCAGGTACATGCTCTTTGACATCAGGAAGGTCAGACCATGCCTGTCTGAGCACACAACACAGTTCCTAGTCCAAGCATCTGTATCATCAAGGCTGGGCTACTGCAATACACTACAGGCTGTCCTTCCAGCTAAAGCAATCAGACCCCTGCAAATAAATACAACACGACTACATTCAATCAACCGAAGACAGCCCATGTCACATCCCCCGAGCTCACTTCATTGGCTACCTTTAGCCCTGACTCTGGCCATCAGGACAGTTACCGGAACTTTACCCTTTAACCTCAACTCACTCTTCCAGATACATCCCTTCCCACCAACTGCTTTCTGTATGATATGATGTTCATAGTCCTTCTGGATGAGGGAGGAAGTTTTGAGTTCTTCGTGCAGTATGTACCTTCCTGTAGATGGCCCCTATGATTCCAGTACGGAGTCTCATGCCTGTCACGAAGCAGTACTGGAAGTGCTGGTGCAAGATGAGGGTCTGCAGGAAGGAGATGCCAAACATCAAGAAGGCCAGTGCGTAGCCCCACCACGCTGGAACCCCCGACTGTTTGGTGAAGCCAATCAGCAGCCTGGAGATTTATAACCACAGCTCTATGAATCTACATGTTTATTATAGTAGTGATCTTTATATTAGTGAACTTTGGCATGGATACATGACTATTGAAGGGCTGAAGCTGTGGAAAGAAAACATGCAAATGAGTCTGCAGGGTTCCACCACTGTCCAGCTAATTAGCATGTTTCGTGTTTGTTCGACCTGCTATCATTAAACCAAATAACAATGTGGGTCATAAACCCTAACATTGGAATCTATTGAGGGTTATATAAAGACAGCATCTGCTGTGCGAACAATATGTGCACTATGGATTACTGTATTAGTCGTTCGCAAGGCCCATGTGACCACAGCAGCGGCCAACCACAGCTCGGTAGCTCTGCTATATATCAGAAAATCAAACGCTAAGACTATTGAAACATCACTCATCATTTCCTGGCAGCAATTATGACACATTTCTCTGCCGTGTACATCAACACGAACTTCCCTATCATAAAACTGTAACTCAACTACAGTGTTTCAGCCTATAAGTAAACTATACAGCCTCCTTCACCTGAGTAACTGAGGGTTGACAAAGGTAATGAGATCCTGCAGTAGTTTGAAAGCGGAGCCGATGAGGAAGTATGGGCCAAAGGTTCTGAGCAGGGCCCACAGGAAGGAGGGCCGCTGGGACTTCCTGCGTTTGGACAGTAGAACCTCCACCTCCTCAGGACTGCCCCCCACATGGTTGTTTTCAGTACCTGCACCTGATTTTGAAAAAGCGGCCTGCTCCGTCACGCTCTGCTCACTGTTTGGAGAACACAGAACATGGAGAACATTCTGAGGTTACAAAAGACGCTTTAGATCAGTCAGTTAATCTGACCGGCAATAAACATCGCTTTGCTTTCACACTTGAGAGATAAAACGTTATTTTTTATAAATCACACCTGTGTGCTTTAGATTTCTCCACCTCCCATTCATTGAGCAAACTGGGAACAACAACCTCTGAACTGTTCTGCTTGTTCAAGGACCACAAGTCTTTATTCTCCAGTGGAGATCTGTAGCCTTTGACAGCCATGCTGTAGACCAGAAACACAAATCCTAAACAATCACAGCAGACACTAAACAATTATAATAATAATACGGATCATTTAAAAGTCACTTCAAAATCTGAAATAGATATTTTTATTAGAGATTTATTAACAAGTTTAGTTAGATGTATGTGTTTTGGTATGACTGAAAGCAATATCAAACACCCAGTGTAATGCCCACCTTGTAAACCACCAAAAGGTCATTTGTGAGAGGAATCCAGCCGTTGTCTCGGGACACGCATTCTGAAAAGCCATAAAAAAACACTTTAGCTTGTCGTTCTGACCTTTCAATGATCTTTGTGCTTCTTCTAAAAATCCAATGATGCAAATATAGGCTGTGGCTTTAAATCCTTTAAAATCTTTGATAGCATGATTAATAACGACAAAAGCCCCTTTCGCACATGAAACACGAACGCATGCGACTGTGTTGCAGACATTTATGCAGTTGTCTAATATGCGACATCATATTAGACAAGCATCTCTGCTTTAATTTCTGTAAACAGCACAGAGCAAACGCGTCTTCTGTGTTTGATTGCCTCAAACAGACTTTGGTTACAACTTCTCATACTGGTAAATCGCCAGGGCCGATTTACCGGTAATTTTTAAAAGATACTGTTCACACATGATCTTTTAACAGTAATTTACCAGTAATTTACCAGTAAAGACAGAATATGCGAAAGGGGCTAACGACGGCAACTATTCGCCTTTGAGTAGTTGAGCCACAGGACTGTGTATTCACACACTTACAGGATCTGTGACCACACTGGAGAACAGAGGCGGCTTTTCGTTGAAGCATGACAGGATGAGTTCCAGCAAGGTGAGCCCAAAATAAATATAGAAGGTTGTGAATCTCAGCTTGTCTTTGACCCCATTCTGAAAACAGAGAACACTGCTTTACCAGCTAATCATAACATCCCTCCAAACATCAAACATGCCCTCAGTCCTGAACAATCCTTAATTCACTCCATCTCATTTTAGAAGCAGATAGCCTCTAGAATGATGAAACTCTAGAGGTGCAGGCTGATAGTTCCTATGATCCTCCAGCCAGTTAGTTTGCACAACACTGCAGCAACATCTCCTGCGTGCTCACTGTCGCATGTGTTTTTTAGTGGCGGCAAGTCTTCATTCTTGCTCAACAGCGCCAACAACGATAGCATAAGCAGATTTATGTCTGCCAAGACCAAATTCATCACGCAAACGTAGAAATACATGTATAGATCTTTCAATTTACTATACTATACTCATACAAACACTGATATTTAAACCTATGGTCTGTGTCAATAATGTGAAAATAAAAAATAACCCGCTGCTCTTGGCTGTTATGATTCAGTATTTTCTGCCTATTGTTACATAGAACAACATGAAAATGTAATCATTGTTCAAAATGTCATCGTTCATATTTGTAGGTTTATGATAAGTGTATGCATTACCACCGCCCAGCTCAATGTTATACTAGGTATTATTTGAAATGTGGATACACAATTTCAGATTTTTGTGTTTTGCTTAGGAAAAAGTGCAAAACTAGTTCTTACCTCTACAATAAATCAACTATTAGTGTTGTTTTGCTAATAGTTAGTATTACAGCATTTGTCGGAACCAGAAGCAAAATTCATATTTCATGTCAAAAGCAGCTAGTGGTGTGTACTCTACACTCCAGATTGGCAGCCATAAGCTGTGTTTGTTTCCTGGTGAGTTACATAAGCTGTGCTGAAACAGTCATGACCTTAACTGAACTTCCCCAGACTTGAGCGTTCTAAACATGAAAAGGTCAAAAATGCACATGAAAAATACAAAGGAGGAAAAAACACACAGAATGAGTCAAACCTGTCCAAACCAGATGCAGGTTCTCACACTTTTTGACCAATGAATTTCCATGACTTCTCTGGTCATTTTTCATTACTGGAGGAGGATTGTAATCAGCTTTCCTAACGAATCACTAACAGTAATTTGTAAGTCAGTTTAATTCAGTGAAAAGAACCAAGTCAAGAGAACATTTTGCTTCCAAATCGGACCTGTACGTTTTACTCAATATCTACCAGTGAAATATTTTAGAGCCGAGCAGAAGTACAAAAATGTAAATTCCCTGCACAAATTCCTATGATTTTTCCAGTACTTGTGAGACTTGATCAATCTCCATGATGTTGGCACTGACCTCGTGATTTGCGTGCATGATTTTGGAGCGGAACGGCACGATGGCACACAGTACAGAGATGGTCCAAAAGATAAAAAGCACACCGGATGACTGCACCCCTCTTAGCCTCTCAAACTGGATTAGGAAGGTGGCTAACAACTGGAACAAAGTGGGGGGTAAAAAGGTTGTAATAACTGCTCTTGCTAAAGTGTCATGACACTTTAATACAGCACTGAGACCCACTGTGAACTGAGACCAGCTCACTAAAGAACTGTTACTGCATGACAAGGAATAATAACAGGTTACAATGAAGTTATTAGATGCAGTAACAACATTTCAAGCCTTCTCGGTCCATCTGTATTTCTGCCATAGAACTGGCGAATACTATAGACGCTGTTCTCACCATTGTCATGCCAACTATTAAAGGTGTAACAAAATATATGGGAGGATTGTGGTGACCCTGGTTCATCTCATGAAATGCAGAAAAAAGATCCGTCCAGCACACCATCCACAGTATCAAGCCAAGAACCTGCGCACACACACGATCCGCCATTACAAAGAGATAACATGAATCGTTTATAATTAAAAACACACACGCACCCCTACAAGAAGACATTCATAACTCAACGTCTCTTACAGTTTTGATTCTGTTTAATATAGACATGGTGATGTAGCCTCTGTTGTTCCTCCTGAGGTAGAGGATGTAGAAGGGGGAGGTCACCCACAGGTAGATACAAGGAGCCCACGGCAGTACTGACATCTGAAAGCATCCTGGGAGGTCGGGCACGTCCGTGTACAATGTGAGATTGGGCTCCTGAGGGAGAGAAGTACTAAGATGATGATGATTATAAACTCACATTTACACGAACAACTCGTTTTATATAATACAGAACGTTAGTTTTGAAAACACTTTGAAATCAATCATGTTCTACATCATTTTTCACTCTTTTTTTAAACAATTTTTCTGCTTGACCATTACAGTTCAATAGAAACCACCCTGTAAAACATCTCAATTTTGTCAAATGACAGGTTTGTCAATATTTTAGATTCATTTCTGACAGGACAAAACATGCTATTTCTCTGACACATATTGAGTACTAGCAAGGAAACAAGCTTGGAAGAAGCAGGAGAGAATAGCAGGAGAGAATATCTCTCATCTATCTAAATCTCTCACTATGGACTGGCTGAAATAACTTTGTTCGCTTTGGAAAATAGTTCATCGAGCACTATTTGACTTTATGTGGAAAGTTTCATTTTTTCTGATTTGTCTGATTTTCCCACCTTAGTTATTGGCACTGCCATAATTATTTGTTATACATTATTTACATTTATTTTGCATTTTGTTGATCATTTATCTATATTTCACCATTATACAGTACACTGAGGAATCAGTGAAAGTGTATTGAACTGTGTTTTACAAAGCCTTACATGTTAAGCCTTTAACAAACAATATTCCTCCTTTGTTCGCCTTTGGTCACAGCAGAGGCACAGTGTGGCAACCACTGCTATTAAATGTGTAAATGACATCTCTAGAGAGAGGTGCTATTTTCTTATCAACCATAAACAGTGAAAGCATAACTCTGAGGGGTATCTGTTTACTGTTCTCTTGTTTCTAATTGCTGCTGTATTTAATGCCTGTCTGTGTGCATGATTTAGCCGGACCACCAAAACAATCACTCCTGTCTGAGCTCCTAGAAATCCAACCTGCTGCCATTATGCGAGGCTACAAAAACACATTTGGTCTACTGCAATGCATCAGAGGTCTTCAGTTAAAGAGGTCATGTCAAAAATTAACATACAATACTGAAAATGGTACTATTGTTAATATAGTTCACTTTTAACAAATAAAAGATAATCTACTAAGATCCCCATACATTACTGTGAAGGAAGTGGAAAAGTTGGAAAACTTTTAGAAAATTCCACCATTGTCCCAGTGTGGCTTAAATTTGTTCTTAAGAACGTGCAGGATTCTTTGTTTGTTCAGCCTGTATGTATTGTGAAGCTGTTACAGTAAAAGAACCAGTATGACCAGATGACCTGACTAAGGTCATCACTGTCATGACCGACAACTTTTTCTGGTCCGACATTGATTGTCTGTGCATCACAATCAGCCTGACCTATTCAACATGCTTTCCGTAGCCCATGCATGCTATGATTATAGTGTTTGCAACGAACTGCTGTTGAAAAATAGTGGCCCACACAGCAAACCTCTTGAGTTTGGCCTGATTTCACTGTTGTCAAGAACAACACAACACAAAATAACTGCGTTCTTTGAAGTACTGTGATAACTTTCACCAAATCCAGGGGTAGGTTGACTTTTGGGGTGGTTTATTTATTTTTTTGACACTACTGTTGCGCATCTGTATAATACACGAACACGCTACTGTGCTCTTTGTGGTCAATGAGCTGATTCAGGATCAGTCTCTGCCTCAAACATATACAGTACGGCTACATTCTAGTTTTTAAAACGCTCGGGTTGTTAAGTCTTTGTTCCTATGTAAAAGTGTTAGCCAATCATAACAGCTGGCATTTTTTTACGTTTTAAAGAAACAGCAGCTTGTTAGTGTTATTCTTTATGTTTGTACTCTTTATGTAAGGCTTATTAACAAAGAATTTAATAATGAAAACAAAGATATGTAATGGCACATTGTAGTTTACCACTTTCCCCTTTTCCATACTGTTAAGGCAAGGTTGGACTGTCTATGATACACCCTTTAAATATGAGGGTAATAAAAAAGATTGGGAGACATAAGGTTCATCGGCCTTGTTGTGTTGTCAAAGCAAGAACCCAGGAGACAACACAGTCGAGTGCTCTTATAGCATGTAGTCTGCGGTTAAAAGGGAAGACACCCTCCACTCTATGCCGACTTGGTGGTTATGTTAGTGTAAAAAAATCTTATGCACAAAACAGACGAGGAAAAACGACTAAACAGCAAAGTCATCTCTCTGATGAGTGTCAGATATGGTTACGCCAGCTGGTTTGATCATTGGTAAGATCGTTTAAATTGGTCCTTCTCCCACCAGTATGCACCTGTTAAAACCCCTCTTACCCACAAACAGGTATATTTGATCTCTCTAGGATTACAGAAACCCAATTACTTAAATAAAACTCTGTAGTACAATATATATTTAGCTGCTAAATACTACAGCATGTGTAGTACAGTGGGACTGTTAACTGTGGACTGCTGATTGGTCATTTATTGTAAGTTTTACTAGGTCACAAACTCAAGAAATGATGTAATAAATTAACTATTAAACATCAGTGTCACCTAACAAAAGATGACCTTTATTGACAGCACAGAAAATAACTTCCTCCCTCAGTTTAGTATTGTTATAAGGATTCACACAGGCGTTTGGGGGTTGCCCAGG
>JAZGTI010007523.1:0-19262 GCA_036877585.1 Botia kubotai | reverse complement strand
AATGTCTAACGTGACATAATGAACACTGAAGATATGAGGAATACAGACGGTAGGAAAAATCAATACCGAATGCATTGGATTTACCACAGCACAGCTCACTGTCATTAAGCGTAAAGATTTGCTTTGCTTTGCTATACGAAGAGCATTATTGTGTCCAGAATATTCTAGAACGTTCACACTGGATGAGGGCTAGTGTGACCTGTCTTTGTTCAGAATGACACGCTTACAGTCAGTGTTGCAATTGTTGTAGATAAGTGTATCGAGTATAGTTTAGTGGGGTTATAGTAGTTTCTGTGTTTTCATAAAAATGGCTTTTCTATCTCATGTATCATTGGCAAGTTCGGTGTATTTTTGTTCAGATTTTGTGCAGACTGATGATTATTCATCGAGTTATAAAGATTTCATTATAAAGATTTGGTGCTGTTGTTCATCAAATTTTCTAAACTGGGGTGGAGGGTTTCTAATAAATGTAAAAATGTCTCGTCAATGTAATGTGTAATTGAGAATTGTGAGAGAATAGTACAGCTCTGGTCAAATTATTAGTTGTATTTTCTAATAGCTATTTATTAAAGCATGATTTTGTCCTGTTTAAGTCGTTTCAATGTAACAGTAGCTGTTAGCTGCTTGTAATGTAGCAAAATACTACTAAAATAGTAGTTTGACTGTAGTTTACATACTGTACATTCCTCAATATACGTCATTGTTTTCCTGTTACCTCGAGCACATTCCTCAAAATGAAACGATGAAAGATCTTCATTACAGCCGGGCTTGTCCATGTCAGTTCGATTAAATCTGCCTCGCTTTGATGAATTGAGCCAAATTCATTAGCATTGGGTGTGTGCAGTCCTGGGTCACGGCCAGTCATTTCAAGCAGTCCCACTACAGAAGGGTGAGGGGTTCGAAGACCGGGAGGTGCCGCTCGCAAAGTTCAGGGGTCACTTGGAGAAACTTTGCTACTTCGTAACTTAATAAATCCTGACAGCCTAATCATAGGCGTGCCTTTGTAAGGTTAGCCTCTGCAGATTGTAGAGCATGTGGCGTTTAAAGAGATCCGGAGGGTTGGAGGATGAGAGAGATGGTGCGATTCAAGCGTCTGGAGAGATCTCCAGGAAGAGAGAGGGCGGCGTGGAGCGCCTCAGCAGGGGGGGAGGGAAGGGTGTCACGGGCAAAGACCACGGGGGTGTCTAAAGCACTTCCATCTCCTGCCATCTCCTGCCGCTTCTGATGGGAGAATATGATAAAGCCCCTGCCAGGATAATAGGCCCCAGCAAATGTCGGGGCCTGTGAAGAACACGGGGCCAGATCAAGTAGCTGAAGCTAACTTCAGGGAGAAAACTGAAAGCCAGGAGCCGGGGCCCGCGGCTCGGCCGTGTAGGGGGCTCAGCGAAAGGGCGGTTGTGTGTATGTGACAAAGGCCATGGATGAAGAAAAGAGCCACCTACAAAGCCCAGGCTGTCTGGCAGGATTTGGGTGCTGTGATGCTGGTGGAGATGATGCTCCTCTCTGATATCTTGGGGGAGATTATGGCAGGAGCGAGAAGATAAAAGAAATCCATAAACATGCAGCTCTTCGCACCTGCAGCCACACGGGTCCAAGCGTAGGAGAGGTGGACGCCGCCGCGGTACAAGAACTTGGAAATATCTCCAGCGTGACAGCTCACGTCTCTTTCTCATTCTGCCTTTCTGTTACGTTCCTCGGGGTTCTTAATAATGGCCGATCTCTGACACGGGTCCGTGGCCTCCTCCGTTACAGACTCATTTGTTTCCCACCTCCTCTATGGCTCCGTTAAAAATATCTTGTGGGAGTCTCGTATCGTTTATAAGGTGTATTGATTCAACTCTTGCCACAATCTATTATGCTATTGTCTTGCCTTAAGTGTCTCATCTGTACTATTCATGAACGGTTCCTCATATATCAAACTCATGTTTGCTTTAGGACATAATAGATACGTTTCCATGTTCTTATTTCTTTCTGATCTGTATTTTGTGCCGCTAGCAGACGGATTCAGAGAGATTAGAAAGTGGCGCGGCATAAAACAACTTTTTACACAGCGGCGCATAGACTGACCGGACCATTCAGCCCGCCGGGGTCACGACCAGAAGGAAACGAGATTTATGAGTGCTTTCCAAACAGTGATCAACTGAAACAGTCTGCACGTCTTTCACATTAAATTTTAGTAAAGACAGCTGAGGGTAAAAGGCCAAAGACATCATCCACCCCCACTAAATATGTGTCCATTCGCCCCATAATGATTATCAGGGCTGTTACCTCATAATGTATTATAGGAAAATTCCACAAGACCGGGTTTTCCACAGACTCCTCCAGCGCACGGCCATGTGTCATTTTCATGCTGTTGCTGAGGTGTCTCTAAAATGGAGATGTTCGAAAATTATGGTGCAGATTGGGGCTAATTTAATTTACGGTGCTAATACTGTAAACATTACTGTATTGTACTGTAGTTTCTCTGGAATGTTCGCTGAATCAAGCCAATGGAAAACAGCATGATTGGAAATGATGATGGTACTCTTAATATCGCTAGCAAACAGCTCATTTGGGCCGCCTTATTAAAAATGACTATTTTGAAAATAACATTCTTTATTCTGCTTTACAGCATGTTATTAAAGGGGTCCTATTATGCCTTTTTTTCAAAGTCTTGGTTATGTTTTTGGGGTTCATTACAAGGTGTTATTTTTAACAGAACATTGGTAATTATTTTTTACATTTTACCTTTATTCTACACCATTGTTTCCATTCTCTCCCAGTTCTACGAAGCCCCTCCTTCAGAATCACACAATGGGCTTGGATTGGTTAGCCGGGCCAATGTGTTATATTGGCTAACCTCTTAGTGCACGTCGTCCACAGAGGGGCGGAGTTTATTCAAATTCTGCGCATCATGACATCACAGACCCAGGAAGAAGAGAGCTGTAGTTAGTTTCAGCTATTTATTGTTGTCTTTAAAAAGCAATTTTGGTTCGAGAACATCTCCCTTTGCAGTGAACCTTCAGCGTTGTAACTGCAGATATTGTTGATGCTCAGACAGTAACATTATACACTAACTAAAGTTAAAAAAAGGGAAAATGGGACCCCTTTAATGTGTGTGATTGGGTGTAATGATTTGGAAACTCTGTCATCCACATTACTGTGTGATGCTACAAGTAAAGATTTGTCTCAGCTACTAAATTTCATTCGTAGTAACTGACGCAGCTCATCAGTAATAGCATTGTGAAGGGCTGATGTCATCGTTTGGGTAAATATTGCTCTCTGTGTCATAAACAAGTCCTCTGTTCCAACCCAATGAAGTGTAGTCTGGGGAGGATCTCGGGTTACAATGATGTGTCATTGTGCTTCACGCAAGCTATTAACAGACCGAGCTTTTTGTCTTTTAATTAATGCTAATGAAATGCTAATGAATCCACTTTGGGTTAATGTTTTGGAGAGTGCATGCTTGAAGTGGCTCATATACATTCCGGGTGATTGGAAATTTGAAATGTTATGCTGAAAATATTTAAATTCATGTTTTACAACAGTTCCAAGTTGGTTTTCGAACATGCTTTGCTTAGGTTGCCGTGGCGATACCTCTGTGTGTAGGAGGATGTTGACTGGGGCGAGGTCAGAGTGAGGTTGTAGAGATGACCTCGCCCACAGCAGCGTGTTTCAAGGCAAGTCTAAAAATCAGGTATGATTGAAGTATTGATCGTGTTGAAGAATCACCTCAGTCAAAATTATTAATGAACAAGCAGGCAAAATCATTAATGAGGACAAAATACTGTGAAATAAACAGTGTACTACCTTCTCCAGGCATTATTAATTGATCTATGGAATGAAACCGAGAGAGAAATGTAATGTTTGCAGAGAGATTTCGCAGAAGCGCTAATGTTGCTAATGACGCAGATTTTATGTCCGCTTTGAAAACATAGTGTAATACATTATTTATAAATACTTTTAAACATTTTTTAGATATAAAAATGTATTCATCTAGCTGTTCAAAATAGCATTACAGTCAGTGAGACAGTCAGTGAGTTCAAATAAACACTATTGGACTTTCTGTTTCCGCATGGGAACAAAGGGTTTGAAAGTCTCTGTTGTTGTAATTGGAACGGTTCACCTAAAAGACAAAATGATGGGTTGGGTTGGGACAGTTTGATTTTTGGGCACACTGTTTCTTTAAGGGACAAGCAGATTCAGTGTATCAGTGGCTCTGTGATGACCCTCTGGTTCTTCAGCCTGAACTTCATGCTGAGATCATGGCCTTTAAGGTTCCTGTACAGTGTCAGTCCACCCTTCATTAGTCTCTCTCGCTTTCTCTCTCCTCATCTTTGATCTCTTCATGCTCGCTCACTTCTACATCTGATGGACGGAATTAGAGAGAGAGATTCTGGCCGTTCCGCATGGATCTTGACACAGCAGAGCTGGGTGATGAATAAGGAAAGAACGAGAGAGAGAGAGAGAGAGAGAGAGAGAAAGACAGGAGAGAGAGAGATCACCAAGTGTCTTAATCCCTACTGTTTTCCTATGTCATTCCAGCACCCAGCTGTAAGCTCCATGGGACATAAAGGAATGCATTAGTCTCTGTACTGAATAGGTGAAGATCTTCAGGTCAAATACAAAAAACTGTGCTGGTCCTTAAGCACTTCACTTGAACACACTCATAAGTGAACAAGTCTGTTCTCACTGTGTGTTAAAGGAATAGCTGACCCACAAAAATACAATTCTGTCATTATTTACTCATTTGACCGTACATGTGTGTTGCGACACAAAACCCGGCTAACAGGGAATGTTCTCAGAACGTTGCTCCAAGTTCTCTTAAGGTTCTCTCAATGTTAAAAAAAGTTCTTGCAGTAACATAAGTAGAACTTTCTTTAATGTTTTACATCTTGTATATCGTATACAAATGTTATTTTTAAGTAGTTAGTAGAATGTGTGTGTTCTCACGGGGTTAAATGTAGCTGCACCAATCGCATCGCATCACACCTTCATCTATGGTTTAAACACACTCATAACTTAAGTTTTCACCCGTCGGCAGGGCCTCCAGCACATGCATTAACACAGCACAGCGCAAGTTACTGTCGCCAACCACAGCTGTGTGTGTGTGCGCGCACTTGTCAAAAGCATTTGCTTTTGGCTAACATTATGATTTGCGATCTTCATTTCATTTACACTGTTTCATGGTCCTACTTTGGTTAATCTGAAATAAAAAATGTATACAGCACGGCACATGTTTCTATAGAAGCAGCTTGGTACACAGGCATCTTGGGTATTTTGGTTAATATCCTCAGGAGGTTGGTTTAAATATTCCAGATATGGCGAATCGCCGTGGTTCGAGCCCGCCCCGTCTGGCACGCTTTTTACACATAGCATGCTGCATAAATATTTCACCGATTTGTTTATTTATTTACTCGAGTCGTTTTATTAGAAGGCATTTTTCTTGGAAATGCCACAGCTAATTTCCTGGCATGGGGAGTGAGATCCAGAGGCCCGGGCAGAGTTATGGCATACACAGCGCGTTTGTGCGAGCCAATGCATTAAACTCGCAAGAGAAACCAGCTCTGATACAGAAGAGAGAGAGAGAGAGAGAGAGAGGGCCAGAGCGACAGTAGCTGTGTGTATCTGCGGAGGAAATACCTTTTTTCCTCTTTCATTTGACTTGCTCGCCTGCAGCTGTTTTAAGCATGACACAGGCAGCGTATCTGAGAAAGAGAGACGCTGCGCATTAAACACACAAATCAGCTGCAGACGCCGCAGTCCCAGCCCATCATCGCCTCGATACAGCATCTGATAGAGAATTAAAGCAGATATATATGTCAAGAACAACTTTACAGCGTTCATTTTCACGATTTCCTTTTCTGTTCTTCTTTCTTATGTGTTTGTGTGCTGAATACATGTTCATTTAGTGTCCATATGTCAGGAGAAAAACACCTTCAGGGATGTCAAAAACATGGTGATCATAGGCTTTTCGTTTGTTTTTCTTCCTGCATGAAAAGATTTTTTCATTGTCGGCAAATCTAATGTCATATTTTTACAAAAACACACTGCGCCCATTTTTGTATCCGTCATGTATCTTAAAAGCGTGATCAGATTTTTTGCGGCTTGCAATCTTTTGTATTTTAAAGCAGAAGTCGATAGGTAACGTTCTGGGGGAGCGTGTTTGTCAATTTGCCGTCACGCTTATTCTTTGGTTTAGCGTTTCATGTGGAGGTAGACGCGTCTTCACGAATTTGCCTGCAGTTACCTACAGTACAGCAAAACAGAGACGCGGAACACTGAGAGGAGAGGCTGCAGTTTTGGCACATGTAATGCGCTCTGTCTTTGAGCAAACAGAAAAGTTTGATGCAGCTGATGTGAGTGGTGAAATGTGATCTTTTCAAATTCACAATTGATTATAAGCGCTGAAATTGGCGTAGGTGACAGGATGCTAAGTCAGCAGGGATCTGTCAATAATTGTGTGCATGTGACAGTGGGATTATTTAGCTGTTTTCTTGGAATATAAGTGAGAAATTCCTTGAGAAATACAAAATAAACACAATTGAGACGCAGTTGTTGTTAGCGTTACAGTAAGAAACGATAGTATAACTCAGATTTTTTGCTCTTGAAAATGTTTTGATGAGAAATATTTAAGTGTACCCAGCTAACAGGTTTAGATTTTAAAAACATTTACCTAATGTTTCCATTAAGTTACAATAACATTAAAAATGTTATTTTGAACGTTCTAAGAACGCTTAAAAAGTTTTTAGACGTTGTGTTAATATTATTGCTTGTGGATAAGAACGTTATTCAAGCTTTTTTAATTCTGAAATCTTTTTAAAATGTTCCATTAATAACTTAAAAATAATGTTTCTAAAAACTTATTTTAGAAGTCTCTATTAAAATCTCTGTTGTGCAGTTTGTTTCTTTTAATTTTTAGTGTGCACCTGCCAAAAACCCATAAAGGCACATTGGGACTCTGTGTCTAATATTTTGTACTCACATATTGCTATATGGAATTCTGAAGAACAAAAAATACGCAACCTAGGAAACTTCCTATTTTCCACTGGTGTAAAAGTCGTTAGAAGGTGCGTGTGTTGTGACAGATGTTTCATTAAAGAAGAAGGATCAGGATCAAATCCATATCTCTCACATGAGCACCACGGCTCAACATGAAAGAAACTTGAGCACTAACCCCTAGGCCATAGCTCCAACAGACATTTATAAATATGGAGTACATCTCAGGCTTTATGTTTATCTTGTGAAGGATTTGTCAACAGGCTGAAAATGTTGCCATTTTGTTCTTCATAGTGCCTCATCAAAACCATAGCGAGAAAAACAAACAACCCCCCCTCACAAAGAGCAGTACGTTCTCAGAACAGCACTGTTTATGTCATGGAAAATGAAGAACAGGCAAAATTTTGAAATTCTGCAACCCTTTTTATCTTTAGCTTTGGGTCTGGATCTGGTCAGATGATTTCGTTTAACCCATTATTTTGTAACGTCAGCTGTTAGCATCGGTCGCACACTCTTCCTCCAGCTGGCTTGTTGAACAACAGTTAGCTATGATACACAATCAAGATGTGTGCGTTAAAGGGACAGTTCACCCAAAAATGAGTTTTTTTCCATCGTGTACCCTCATGTCATGTCAACTTATGTGACTTAATTTCTCCTGTGGAGCACAAGAGAAGATATTTTGAGAAATGTCTTTGGAAGATATTTTCAGAAAAGTGGATACATACAATGAAAGTGCCACTGTTGTTTGGTTACCAACATTCTTCAAAATATCTTCTTTTGTGTTCCTCAGAAGCAAAAAAGTTTTTCATGTTTGGAATGACATGGGGGATGAATTTTCATTTTTGGGTGAACTGTCCCTTTAAATCTGTCTGAGGAAAATAATGTTTAACTCACCTCTAACGCACAGTAATACACATTGTTTCTCTTAAACACACACTGGCACTCTTGTGCCATGTTTGGTGCAGTTATTGCGACGTTGGTGTTTTGCGCTGGTTCCAGTGCAGCTCCAGCTTTGTGCTAAACTTCTGTTGAGGGTCAGATTCTGAAAGAGAGGAGGAGACAGAATATGTGGAAGAGGGAATGGTATTTTGGAAACACTACAACAACTGCCTTAAGATCATCCATCAGGGAATTTCTGCTTCCCTGGCACACATGGAAACTGTAGACCAGGGCTTCCCAATAAGGGCTTCATTTTGTCAGACCCTTAGGGCTGCTGATTTCACATTGCATACTGAATACAGCCAATAAATAATTACTTTTAAACATTTAAAGTCATTAAATGAATGAAAAATTGTCATTATTTATTGACATATATGCTGTTCCAGACCTGGACTTACTTTCTTTCATGGAACACAGATGTTTAGCAGAATCTCTGTTTTCTTACAAAAATGGATGGTGATTTTTAATGCCAGGTTTTCTGAAGCCATATGTTAGCCTATGAGAATTCGTTACACAGAACAAAATTCATTTTTGTTATTGTCATTATTGGCACTCGCGTCCTCAAAATGTTTGAGCCATGTGGATTTTGCAATGTACTGTACAGAAAACCCAGGTCCCCTTCAAAGGTTGATGGGAGCTGAACTATTAGACTCTAGACTTAAAGGCAGGGAGGCAATTTTATTCTAGAAACGTTTTTTGTTCTGCAGGTTGAAAATCTCTTCACATCCTGATAGCAGTCACTAAGTAACGTGGTATAAATATATTTATTTATATTCTGTGGAAGGTGCAAGATCATAAAATTTTTCGGCCAATCATTTTATTCAGCCCGAATGGTGCTTTTTGTAAGTAAATGATGAGAGAGTGGATGCACTGTCTCTTTAAGAAGTGGCTTAATTTATTTTGTCTCCATTCACAAGATGGTAACAACCCTGTTTGGACCGGACTAGTTGGGACGGCTATTTGATTTCAGTAGTTCTGATTTCAGTAGTTCTGATTTCAGTAGTTCTGATTTCAGTAGTTCTGATTTCAGTAGTTCTGATTTCAGTGGTTCTGATTTTAGTAGTTCTGATTTCAGTAGTTCTGATTTCAGTAGTTCTCTTGCTATTCCCTGTCTGATCATTTAAAAATTAACAACCTGATCTCAGTATAAATATGCCCCCCTTGACAAAAAGGTCGATTCCTGGCCAACGATGGTATCGCATTTATGCACGGTGGGGTGCAGCTCCAATCATTAATCTCCGTCCAACATGCAAGAAATCCTAGAGATGAATAAGCGAGCGGAGAGCGCGCCGTGACCCATGCGCTAGAACAATGCACCCTCATGTGCTTTGCAGCTTAGCAGACGGAATTTCTGTTTGGAAGCAATAGCTACTGTCTATATAATATTTAAGGCCTATTCATGGAGTAACTGGCAGAGAATGAAAGGGCTTCCGCTGCTAGCATCTGCTGGAGGAGGATGTGCTCCTCCGTCGACTCCTCCTCTCCTGCCTGTGCAAATAGCACAACATTGGAGACAGTTGTTTCTGGCTGCCCCTATGCCTGTCATGGCTGTCAAGAGAAATCCCATGAATTATGACTCTTCCAGATGTAAGAGATTTCTAAGTTGCCTTGAACAGCCTGCGGTTTGTGGTGAGAGACAGACACACAGAGAGAGAGAGAGTGAGAGAGGGAGAGAGTCCATACCGTCTCATTTGAAATGCTCATGGTAAATGTTTTTTCCTCTTTCTTTTAACTCTTTTCTTTTAATTTTTTTCCGTTCTCTTTCTCTTTTGTCTGTTAAACAAATCCTCCGTTTTGCACCAATTAAGCAAAGATGAAAAAAGCAATACAAAAGTTCAAAACAGAAGAGGGGAAAAAACATAATCATATAACATTACTTTATATTGTTTCCTAAAATTCTTTTATGACTGCAGGATGTTTTTCCGTTCACGGATTTTGTTGGGAATGTTTGTTTTAAAAAAAATACTACAATCTGTTCTTAAACATTTCGTTTTTACATTTGCATCACATTAGCTCATCAAAACAGTTAGCTGCAACAATTGAAAATATAATTGTCATCTTTGTTTATATTTCATTTGTTCTTCTTTATTCTTTCTCTCTCTCTCTCTCTTTCTTTGTCATCCATTCATTCATTTTCAGAGTATTAACACACAGTTTTTTATTACACACATTGGTCTAAATATGACTCATAATTTTGGCGTTTCGTCAGAGGTACTTATTAAGACGTTGAGACGGGACAGTTTATTTGAAATTATTAAAGCATTAGGTTGACTAATGTATCAGTTAAAAAAAAATCAATAGCCGAAACGTAATCTTGGTCGGGTTGGAAACTCCTCTGGCTGGATACGTTTTCCTCGCTCTGCTCTTAAATGCTAATGCAATTTGCCATCACTAAAACCTTCTCTGTAATTGCTGATTGCTGTGCTGTGAGCTGAACGCGTGTATTAGATGCGCTGAACTCATCCTCTTCCTCACATCACACACAAACCGACTTTGATCACTGTGGACTTTTCAAGCACCTGGACTTTATTATTACTTCTCATGCCAGCTGTCACACAAGCCACTGCTGTTCCTTTCCCACTCAATCTGCCTTAAACACTGATGATGGGCTCACTGGGAACGTTCTCAGAACGTTTGCTGATGTTCAGCATTCAATGCTGACATTCCTGGAGTATTGTAATTACAGCATTATATATCATGCATCAAAAACGTTCTTCTAAAGTAGTTAGTGGAATGTTTTAAAAACATTGCAGAATTAAAAAAATTGAGTAACGTTCTTACAACCAAGCATTCATGTTAATACAATGTGTAAAAATACAGACATTTTGAACATTCCTAGAACGTTCAAAACTAATTTTTAACGATGTTTATTTAATGGAAATGATAGGGAAATTGCAACCTAAAATTGTTAGCTGGATTAGCATTGGGTTCTCAAACCCTCACTCGTCATAGAGCCCTGCATGAAAATGACATTTTAAATGAGCTTAGTTATGGACTGCATGTCTCAGCGTGGCTATTTAAACATCTGCTAGCGATTCCAGCGGATTTGTCTGATCAGGGGTCAGGCTAAGAGAACCCGAGGTATAATTGTTTTAATTTAGCAGCAACTTTACTGCATTGAGTGTTTATGTGTGTTTGGTTTCATGGGGTTTAGCACATGACCTCCTCAGTGCTGCTTTACTTTTACTTTTGACTTAACTTCCAGACTGAGGAACTTGCGAGTTCAGTTTCAAAACCTAGTGAGCTACCTAGCTGCCTACTCTTAACAAATGTAACCACCTTCTAAGGCTAACCGTTTCTCATTTTTTTGTGTGTTTTATTAACTTTAGTCATATTTATAATCAACATTTTTTGCTTTATCCATCGTCTTCGAAAGATTTATTATATCGGTTGCACTTTATTTCGATAGCCAAGATGGCCGCCAAGTGCGCAGGTTTCCATAAAGGGACTTTACGGACTGCTTTCAGTCAAGCTTGTTGCAGTGCATTCTGGGATTGCCTTTACCTCTAAAGATACGTGCAGCGCTGCTTTAGAATTGAATTAAAATGAGGTATCTTCGAACGCAGCGTAATTAAATTCTTAATAACAGTAGTTGCAGGAAAGCAAAAATGTCGCATGAAATAATACGATGAACATATCTGGGGGATGAATAGGGCTTTTATTTGATCTCAGCCGTATACAGAAGGTCAGTCCTCTCCACTTTCATTACAGGTACGACTTTCTCATTCCGAGTTCTCGCACTGGCCTTTTTTTTTATCAATTCTACTCATACAAACAAGTCGAATTTCCTCAGATGCGCTTAATATATTCATCAGCGACGTATCCCGAAGCTGTGAAAGTAAATCTCTTTGTTCTACGTGTGAATTAAAGAAGCACTGATGCACAGCTCTGCTCTGCTGGAGCTCAGAATCTGGCATGCCCTTGAAAAACTCAACCAAATCAACAGGATTGTGCACCCGTTCCGATGAGGAAATCATTCTGCGCTCAGAAATTCACAGCCATTAGCATTCCGATGGCGGCATTAGCTTTAAGACACAATCGGCACTGCTTTCAAGTTGAAACGGGAACCCTGAATGGAAAAGCAGACAGTTTTGTGTCGCGTTAGTGGCACCAGCAGACAGCTCGCACTCTTCCCCCTCTTTCCTTGAGACACGTCTGCACTTTCTCCGCACTAAACGGCACGGAATTCTGTCTGAAAATTTGGGAATTTACAAGGTGACAAAAATGACTTGGCATTATAGCTAAGACACGTGTTTTTGTATTATTACAGACTTCCTAAGTGGACGTTTGGGAAATTTATGAGGTAATAGGACAGATGAACTGTCTTTACGCGAGATACGTCTGTTCTGGGATGCAGTCAGGGCTATATACTGTAAAATGAGGTATTCGTTTTTAAATAAATTTTACTGCCAAAATGATCCGTGTAGTTATAGAATTTACATAGACTTTTTGAGACTAGACAAAGTCAAGTCCGGTGCTGTTTGCTTCTTTCTTAGCCGCGCTTCATTATTTCGCAGTTAATTGCAGGCTTGTATAATGAGAGATTGACTTCATGGCAACACTTAAGATTTTCTTTGAACTGTTTCCCCCTCTTGGATCCTGTTACTCTGGGTTTTTTAGTTCTGTTAATGAGTCTGAACACAATTAGCCCACCATTTTGACATCTTAATTGCTGCTATTTGATCCGGAGGGTCAGGTTGCCTCACAGATGTAGCACTTAGCTTATAGATTATTGCACCCGGAATGTTGTTGCTTTAAATAGAGCAAACAGGTTGAGTATTAGTGAATCTTCAGTGTCTGTTTCAGTTTGTTGAGTATTTTAGTCTGCACATGTTCACGATCTTGTGAAGAATTCTGGGGGTTGTTGAGTAGCTCTTCCTTGGCACCGTCAGAGTTTTGCTTTGTTGTCATGGTGCTGAACCATCACAGTTGTCTTGGCAACATGTGTCAATTTTCATGGAGAGCATATAAATGTCATTCAAGAAAGAGACTGTTTGAAAATCAAAGTCAACGTTGCCGGGATTTTGTGTCTGCCGGTTTCCGTGCTGCTATGTTTGATTTCGGCACAGCGACTATCCATAAAATAGCACAATGTTAACCCCCCCACTATCCCACCCCACACACACACGTGCAAACAAACATTTGTCCTGTAAGTTTGTCATGGTTTATCCATACAATACACAGTATTATAATAGTTTTCTCAATTGTTGTTATTTTCGAACAATGTATCTAAAAAATGCGACGTGTCTTTGAAAACATCTAAAAATGTTTTTGCTTTAGTAGTATGCGATATTTATTTTTATACGACCAGTAAGGTGTGGTTTGGCTTTCAAAGCTTGAAAAAACTAAAAAAAAACGTAAGATCTGAACAAATACCACGTCCCTCAAGTTCTTCCTTTCCGTGTGTCGAACCCTTTGAAAAGTGTCACAGATTTTAGCTAGCATAACGCTTTTCGGTGGGTCTCAGATTTACAATGTGACTCTGAATTTATTATAAAGTTAATTGAAGTTTTTCGTCCGAAATGCCACAGGGTTTGTTACATGTGTGTGATAGCTTGACTTATTGATTATGGAGCACGGTGTGCCCAATTTCAAAGGGAAGAGTAGCCGTCCCCATGTAACTTCAGAGAATTCATTTGACTCGGTAAGAACCTTCATGAGAAACATGTGTGTGTATTCTACTTCAGGTAATAAGATCTCCCTTTGCTTGTAATGAAAGGGCCCTGTAGCATCCACACACAAACACACACACACACACACACGTGTTGACACACAAACACACTCGTACAAGTGCTACCTCCAAACAAAACACAACCAAAATAGTTTCTGTTTCTGTTTTTATACCATCGTGGGGTCCCTTTGAGAGACATGAATCATTGAACATGCTTCATGATGTTTGTAAAAATGTGCAAATGCAAAAGGTTTCTGAGATGTGGGTAGAGTTAGTGTAGGGGGATAGAATATACAGTTTGTACAGTATAAAAGTCATTATGTCTATGGGAAGTTCCCACAAAAATAGCTGTACAATCTGTGTGTCTGTGTGGGTGTGCGTGTGCGCATGCCTGTGTTGTGTGTGTGTGTGTGTGTGTTTGGAGTGGCCTGGGACACAGTTATCTGTCTACATTGTATGGATTACTATCCAATGTGTCATGATGCTTTACAGTGTATGAGAGGAACACTTGTGCTAATTTATCAGCACATGGTGCTGATTGACAAACCGCCTGCCCGAGGGCTGTGGGAAATGAGAGGGATTGAGAGTCAAAGCGTGAGAGGAAAACAAGAAGGTGACTGGGTGAGAAACAGAGGATGAGTTAGCATGCGGACACCCTCAGGAGGGCGGTTTTGTGCCTTTTTTTCCCCCCTCTCGCCCTCATTTCTAACCCCAGGACAACTGGGCCACTGGTCGTCTTACAGGACTGATTGAGTTTCAGCACTACTTCAAAAGAGAAGGAACAGCTTTCATTCTGTGAAGTGTTAGTGGCGATTGTATAGCATATTTCTCTGGTATGCTAAGTCATAAATTATTTTTGTATTATCCTAACGGTGTTTTTACTGAGTTCTTTTTAAAAGAATCAAGCTCTGACCCCTTTAAGTGGATCAAAAATCCAATTTAGTTTTTATTCACACACACAGCTTTGAAGTAGGTTTAGATTTCATTTTGATCTATTTTTTAGTCCGCTTTTAATTCACACTATTGTTTTCTGGAATCTGGATTACTGCAGTATATTAATTGCAATGCTGTAATACTATATTATTATTTTTTGGTTCATTTTTAAAATTTGGAACTAAAATTTGTTTGTTTGAATATTAGAATAATAACTTGCAGTAATAATATTTGTAAATCATTTTTTGTTAATTGTTTAAAATTGTAGTCACTCTGACATGACAGAAGGTGGTGAAATTCTTATTTTTTAATAAAACTGAAGGAAGGCACTTGAATATCTCAGTGAGTTTCATGTGCGTTTGTTTGTATCACCTTTGCGTGATTACCTGTACCAGCCAATAGTATTAGGACATTATAATAGTATTAGGACAATAGTATTAGAACAGACCTTTGAATAGAAATAGGTTTGAATGTGAAAGCAAAATTTGATATGTGAAATGCTTCCATGGTTATGCAGCAGTGTGTGTGTGTGTGTGTGTGTGTGAAAGTGAGGCAGCTCCATACACTGTTTAGAGGTCGAGGTGACAGGATGGCAACCTACTCTATCATGCTCTCTCACCCTCTGATTTCTCTGCTGTCTTTCTCTCTCTCACTCGCTCTTTCTCTCTGCTTTGGCCTGTAGGAGAGATGGCGGCGAAAGATATAAACTCTGTTTTTGTATGTGCATCTCTTCGCTCAACCTTTCCTGCGACTCTAAAGTGAGAGAGGCAGAGAGGGTTACACACCAGTCTGCTGTTGGCAGACAGCTAACCCGTAACGTTTCAACTTTAAAAAATAAAATAACACAATAAACACAAATAAAATAAACAAAGTGTGCTATTCCCAGGGCAAACGGTCTTGCGTCTGGGAGGAACAAAATGGAACTTTTATCAAGTCGAATGCTTTTGGTGAGTAAAACGCTGTTTAATCTGATTATTCATAACTGCTTCCTGGTTCAAGAAATGCAGTCTGTCTCATTTATTTGAACTTTTCCAGCTTCCTAGCGGAAACATTGAGGTGAAGAGGTGTCACGCTGCCTTTTAGGACAAAACAACAAATAAATAATGCAGGCGTAGATGCAGAAGGGGAGAGAACGCGTACAGGTAAAATATTTGAATCTGCAAATGAGGGCGCGTGTCGTGACAGCCGAATGAAGTGTGAATAGGTGTTCGATTCAGAATCGGTGTCCTAAAAGGGTGACGACTTCGCTTCATTTGGGTTTCCCGCTGTGTATGATAACTCAGAGTGGAATTATAAAGCGTGCAGGTGAGGCCGCATGCAATAGTGCTTCCTGTCACCGCGCCCTCTTATTAAGATAAATATTGCGGTGGGGGGATTTTCAGCAGCGGCTAGGAAAAAAAGGCAAACGCATTTATCTTCCCTCTGTTGGTGTTTTGGGTTTGTTGGGAATAGGTTTAAGCCCCTTCAACTCACCCCAATGTATGGAAATGTATGTGCATTTTTAAAAGCGGGGGCTAAATTTATTTCCCCCCTACACATCCGAGAGAGGAACTGATAGAGCCACAGATGGCGTGATAGATGGACATATACATATAGAAACAGACAGCGGCACGCATACATTCCCTATATAACCCCCCCCCCATTTCCTTTCTGTAGCATCCTTATGCACCTTTTATATAATCCATAGTTTTACATAATGCTTCTGCTCTGTGCCTTAGAGATAAAGATTATATACGCCTGCATATATAAGCAAAGAAAATGCTGTTTAATAGGAGAATAAGAGAAAGATTTTATCTGTTTTTTTTCTTGATCATTTTTCCCAGACATCAACACAGGTTTCACAGTTCTGTTTACTGGTTTTACCGCTTGATATTTTTGCCTTTTTTGTTCTTTATAAAATTAGCGCGACGTTTTTAGGAATGCTAATTATTTGCTGAAAGTTCATTTTGAATTTGTAATTAAAATCTGTTCAATCATTAGGGAAATTCTGTATATTTGATTTTAAGCAGATGTTGGCATACATTTGCAAAAATTGTTTACCAGCTGTCAGGCATATGTTTCGAGTGATTTAATTGGACGCCATTGTTAGAATAATATTAGTGCATTAGCATTCTAAATTAATAATCCGAAACATATTTTTATACAGTGATGTGCTGTAGGCTTTCCACCGCGTATACAACATTATAAAAGCATTTCAGCATGTGACACAAAACTAAAAATGCGTTTTCGTAATAAAAAAATTGGATCAAAAAGATCATTTTCTCCCCCTTGCCTGTTTTTGCCATCTTCTAGTTTTGTGTTTATTTCAGACACATTTAAAACAAACTACTTTAATTTAATCTTTTCGCTTGGGGTGGGGAATACGTTCTGTTTTTATTTATTTCATTTATTTACTTATTTTGTTTGTTTTTCATTTCCAGGCAGACAGATTCGGCTTCTGTGTCACTAGCCAATTGTCTGTCCTTCATTTCCACACAAGTAAGACACATGATGTCACGATACATCAACGCTAAGACCGACGGAAAGCGCGAGGGATTTTTGCCCTCCGTCAGCAGAGATGGGGGAAAAGAATCACCCGTTCTCCATTTAGGCGGAGAGTAAATTTGCAGCACGGCAGAAGCTCTTTCTATAACCAAATGTAATGCTGTGGATTTATTTTCATAAAAGCACATGTGACTTAATCCCTTTAGCAAATGTTTATAGCCCGGTGGCGGAGTGGAGGTTTGTGGGTAACCTAGCATCACAGCGCTCAGAGGTCCACGGAAATGACCTGCAGTCAGCCAATTGAGGATATCCTTGAACTTGGCTGAGGCAAAGAGAGGGAAATGACAGAGCTGGATAAAAAACAAAGGCTGCTGGACCTACCCACAGCCTCAGCACCGGCCAGACACCGCAGGAACGGGGCCGGGTCTCCTGGGAAACAGCTATGGGCTGGGGAATCGCGTAGGTTAAACCGGGAGGGGTGGTGGGTGTCCAACCTCAGCATTCTGTATGTACAGTAAAAAAAACGACCAAAACCGTGTCAGCCCTGCCTTCCGACCGCATACACTTTTAAACCTGTCCACCGTAGGCCAGCAGAATGCTTTTAATAGCCCCGGAAAAAAGTCTGTCAGAAGAGCAGCTAATTGGCCATCTAAGACAACCAAAGGTCCACCCTGCAAATTGGTGAAAAGCATCTGCCCTAAATTTGATAGTATCCTTTTAGTCACACTTGTATCCATTATACAACAGCTTAAGCTATAGACAGAAATAAGGAAGTGAGGAAGAACTGTGTGTATAATTGTGACTCGGTTTAGCAACAGTTACCATCGTTTGTTTTGTTTTTTTGACACAGAGAGAGTGAACTCGGCAGATCTAAGGTAAACAAATTCAGTAAACATATCAGATCCTGTGTGTTTTATTGTTCCTGAAGCCTCATGTATTTTAATACTGGTAAATTCCCGACTGGATTCCAATTAAAAACAGGTTTTGTCTGCCCTGAGGGAGAGTGGCTAATTATTCTGTTGTGGCGGAGGGGGGTATATTAGCCGTACACAGCTAATATACAGTATACTTTCATCTTTTGTGTTCTTTATTCAATTTTAATAGTGTTAGCTCAAAATAATTGCTTAATTAGAGTAAGTGGGTGGAAACAGAATGTGGATGCTTCTGTCTCTGAGGAGAAACATGGAACTGTAGCACAGGCCCTGTGGAGTTAATAAAACCGAGGCCTGACAGACACGCTAACCTTGAGAATATAGGACACCATTTTGCCTTTTCTTGGGGGGAAAGTTGTGGAGTTTGGTTTTGTTGTGTGTTAGCTACAGCGAGGTCCAAATATCTGCGACTGCATTGAAAAGAATTGGGATTCAAAATCGAATTTAACAATTTAAGAGTAAAGAAAGTTAAATACAAGTTTTAAACACAGATTGTGACGTGAAATGAACAAGAATCGCTAACGACTCTCTCACTAATCACACGTAACCAAATTTGTGACAAATGACAAGATGTCCGTGCCAGTTTGAGTGTGTGTCAGAAAAACTAATACAGGAGACATAAAATACCATCATTGTGAAAACCATGACATTTTTTCGATCAACTTTTTACAGTTGTGCTGATGTTATGGGAATAGTTGAAGAGTAAAATGCAATTAATATTATTCACTAGATTTCTCAGGCTGTCTGACCCCCCCAAATCATTGAGATTTCTCTTTGATGTCTTAACATATAGAAAATTAGCCAAAAACTCAAGGCGGCGTTCTTCAGTCCTAAAGCATTTCCCCTATTAAAAAGGAACACTTACAGATATGAACATAAGCTTTAAAACAGACCATCCGATTCGCCACAACACAATAATTATCCGTCCGGCCAATTGAGTGTTATACAATATGTAATATATGGGTATTTTGTAAAGCCTCCAGCCAACAAGATGTTTTAAATTTAGCGTGGCTGCGCGATCATGATATCACTTTCTCTGAGCTTTTCCAGATCAGGATGGACACAGCCGCGCGAGGTGATCACCTCGTCCAACTCAAAGCCGTTCTCGAGGAGGAGTAATTCCACAGTTGCTGATGTACTGAGAAAGCAATCTGCAAAAATACCCCAGGGTCGTGTGTTTGGTGGGATGATTTGTGTGAAATGTCATATATTAAATATAAGTTGGACAGGCAGCCACACGCTGTAAAAACTGCTGTTTCCCCCTAGTTGTGTTTTAGGTCAAATCAAGTGGTCACAAAGGAGATGGAACTCTTCCACACACACAC